>JAQFZO010001119.1:0-17774 GCA_034695885.1 Geophilus flavus
AGAACCTCCAGTTTCACCCAAACCAATACCTCCAGTGCCTCCCAAACCAGTACCTCCAGTGGAACCTCCAGTTCCACCCAAACCAGTACCTCCAGTGCCACCAAAACCAGCACCAAGACCAACCTATCCTGTTAAACCTCCAATGCCACAAAAGCAAATCTATCCTGTAGAACCTCCATTTCCACCCAGACCAATTCTGCCCCAAAACTGACAAAACGCCTACAAGTATAAATAAATAAATAAATAAACAAACAATAAATTAAAAATTACAATTTTTTCTCCACTCATTAATAAGGTCAGTGATAAAAACCTGCGAGAATTAAAACTAGTTGTTGATTTTTGAATCGTAAATGAATCAACCGCCCGATGTCCATGGCGAATCGATTTTTTTATGTTTTTAAAAATGAACTATCAACGAGTCCATGACTAGTCTGTATTTATATAACTCGTTTCATCCGGGACAGTGGAGAAAAGAAAATACAAAATAATATTTTTATTATGTTAAATATAAATAAATAAATAATAAATAAATGTTCACCAATGCGGTCAAATGGAATGAGTAAAAAGTCTTTTCTTCTTTTCACTGCATTGACAAATGTTTGGTCACTTTTTTTTAACTTCCTGTGTGGAAATAAGGATTTGATGGTATTTGTTACGTAAACCTATTTTTGAATAATGAAAAGGAACACAAAGATTACTGGATATTCAATATTTTATAATAATAAAAAAATATTCTTATTTTCTGCCCTTAATGAGTTATGATCTCTGAACTAGGTATGGATTTCATGTCACCTATTTAAATTTGTTCGGATAATTATTGTACTGCTCTGTTTTTATTAATTAATTTTTATTTTGTTGTGTTATAAAACTAGAAAAAACTTTATTGGGAACTTAGAAATTGATTTTTACAATTTTTGTTATGAATATTTTTATTTTTTGTTAAATTGTGTTGTAACTGGGTCTCTGATGATCGATTTCCGTGATTTTTCCTATTTCGCTATTGAGGTGGTAGTAATTTGGGGAGTCTGCGCAGTTTACGTGGTACCACCAATCGCAAACGAAGTATTTTTGATTGAAGAGTGTGTCGTATGGACATAGAAATGCGTCTTGGCGACCATCTGCTTGGCAAATGACGAAAACCTAAAATGAGATTTTTGTTTTATGTTCTTAATTGTTTTAAGGTAAATTAATTTCTTTTTACTTGGCATCCGGTATCGAGTGTTGCGTAATATCCTGGAAACTGTTCGTCACTGCATCGAAAATTGGTTGGTGGTATTTGGATGTGTATGGGATGATGATCCGTTCCTGGAGTTTCTATTATTACGTCACCGTCGAGTGGATATGCGATTTGTGATCCCGACATGTCTGGTTCTGATGGGTAAGTTGGTGGAGTCGGTGGAATTATGGATGGCGGAGGTTCGACTGGATGTGTTGGTTCCGGTTCTGGTTGTACTGGAAGTGGTGCAGGAGGAGGAGGTACTGGTGTGGGTGGTTGAGTAGGATGTAGTATTACTGGTATGGGACTTACAGGAGGTTCAATGGAATATATTGGTATTGGTACTGGAGGTTCAATTGGGTATTCAGGAACTGGTATGGGAGGTTCAGTATGATATACAGGTAATGGTTTTGGTGGTACTGGTGGTTCCACAGGATATATTGGCCTAGGTGCTGGTTTTGGTGGCACTGGAGGTTCCACAGGATAGATTTGTTTTTGTGGCACTGGAGGTATTGGTTTGGGTGGAACTGGAGGTTCTACAGGATAGATTTGCTTTTGTGGCATTGGAGGTTCAACAGGATAGGTTGGTCTTGGTGCTGGTTTTGGTGGCAATGGAGGTACTGGTTTGGGAGGCACTGGAGGTAATGGTTTGGGTGGAACTGGAGGTACTGGTTTGGGAGGCACTGGAGGTATTGGTTTGGGTGGAACTGGAGGTTCCACAGGATAGATTGGTTTTGGTGGCACTGGAGGCCTTACAGGATAAGTTGGTTCAGGTACTGGTCTGGGTACTGGTCTTGGTGGCTTTGGTAATTCAAAATGTACAGGATAACTCGGTTTTGGCATTATAGGAACTGGTGGTTCGACCGGATACACAGATGCAGGCCTGGATATAACAAGAAGTGGTTTCGGAACCGACACAATCTTCGTGCCATACCTCGGCTCAGGCACTGGTTCTGGAATCGGTTCAGGTGGAACCAATACCTCAGGCGGGCTAACAGGGCCCTCTACCGGATACTGCATTCTAAAGGGCTCAAAACTAGATATGGGTGGTTCAACGGGATAAAAACGAATTCTATTAATCGGATGAACAAGTTTCCTAACTACTGGCAACCTCACACTCGACGTCTCGACCCGCACATCGTGTTCACCCTGCTCCAAATTCCGGAAATCGAGTTCACCACTAGTAGAAAAATTATTATCTACGACCAACTCCTCGGGTAGCAAATTCTTCTTTTCCTCCTCTTCCGACGACGAGGAGGAGGAAGAAGAAGACGACGATTCATTACTCTCAATAACTTTCTTTTTCTCCTCCTCACCACCATCAACAACTGGATTCCCTTCACTTTCAACCTCAGTCTCAGCTTCAGGTGGAACGATGGGATACCCGCCTCTCACTTGCTCCGGTAACGCGAGATCAACTTGGCGTGACGCTTTGACGGCGTTGCGAATCGAGATTAATCTCTCTTCAGTACCGAACGTTTCCTCAAATAACGCGCCTACACATAACACACTTTTATTCCAACTTGTGAAAATCGATAAGTGTAAATTATAGAAAATTACTCACAGAATAATAGTAGAAAGATTGTCATCTTGTGTAGGGTTTGGTTTTATCCTTGGCTGATGCTGAAGTCGTCCGTGCCATCATCTGATGTCTCATTTTTATACGTGTTGGATTTGAAGGGTTTGTGTCACTCACCTCAAACCAAAATATTTGAAGGGGTGGTTAAGGGATGTGCGGAAATGGGGGCAGATGTTCACTATTGGATATTGTCGCATTGGAAAGGGAGTGCTAAGTTAAATGTAGTTGCGACACTTGGATGTTAAAATCCATAGCCAAGGGCTGCGGATGAGTTGAAAGATGTTCTTGTTAATAAAAAATTGGAATTAAGAATTTTTTTTTTTTAAAATTGAAGGAGGTTTTGTTTGGTTGATGGTATTGGGGATGATTGAAGATTTTTTTTTTTTTTGGGAGGTGAACTTGTTTTTGGTTTTTTTTTGGGTTTGGTGGTTGGGTCAATAAATTTGTGTTTGAAAGTTATATTTTGAAATTTTGAAATTAGAATTGTCTCGTTTTTTTAAGTACTAATTGGCCTTTAAGAGTTTTATGGATGTAGGGCATTAACCGTATCACGACTCGTCCTCAATTATGGTTTTATGTGTTTCGGTGCGCCATCTTGTGTGAGAGAGTGTAAGCTATTATATTGCTGATAAAATGTTTATTGAATTGATCAAAAGTAAAATTAGCATTATTATGTTGTAATTTATTTTGCGGCACCGGAAGGTAGAAACAAACATTTTTGGCTAATTAGCATTGTTTTATGTACATTTTTGCGGTTGTTGCATTGTTGCAGACTGAGCATTGTGAACCAACTATCTATTATGGTGCTAGGATAGAATTACGTAACAGAATTGTTTGTTTAAAGTGGCCAAAAGAAAAGATGCCCTGTGTATGACGTGACCTTGATTGACATCTATTTTATTCCAAATCATGCCCCTAAACATTCATACGTCTTGATCTATTCTCACATCACAAAAACCATTCTTGGAAATTAAATTTTCCTTCATAATGCACACAGCCTCGACCATCTTGCGCAACTCAACACTTTTTACAGATAATTATCTGAAGTAATGAAGTCAATCCAACCATCACTTATTGTCACTAGTCCATGTGGTCTAATGGCTAAGACACCTGGCTTCGTTTGTTCGTTGTATCAGGAGATACAAGTTCGACCCTTGTCGTGGACGATTTTTTTTTATTAAAAAAAAAATTATAAGCAATTTTTTTAGCTGAAAATATAAATATAAATAAGTAAATAACTTTATTTATTTATTTTATTTATGTTATAAATCCAATAAGTCTAAAAATCCTTTTAAATCCACGTAAACCCAAGTAAATCATAAATCCATATTGAATTTACGGTTTTGTAAATCTCATACGTCATTTTGCCGATTTGTCGGCCCCCTCGATTTTATTTAAAAAGTTAAAACAAAAACTAAACTTTTGTTTATTTCTATTTACGGATAATTCGGTGATAGGAAGTGATGAAGTCAACCCAACCATCATCTACTGTCACTAATCCGCGTGGCCTAACGGATAAGGCGTCTGACTTCGGATCAGAAGATTGTAGGTTCGAATCCTATCGCGGATGATTTTTTTTTTTATTAAAAAAATTTTTATAAACAATTAATTTTAACTAAAAATATTATTTAATAAATATCGTCATTCGCGTCCATTACGTACGAAATTTATGAATTAATTAATGAAGAGTAATACACCCAATTCATAGAAATACAAGCAAGGTCAAACGCGAGTATTGACTCAGGAAAATAAATAAGTAAAACAACAACAATAAATAATAAATAAAAGCTAAATTCCATTTTTATTTTTATAAATAATTCTATAATACAAAAAAACATAAACAAAAAAACGAATTTAACATGGAAATTGCCTAATTAGATTTGTTTTCATTATTCGAGGGATTAGAAAAAGCACTGGGAAAAAATTGAAATGGTAAGTTTAATCCTTGAATCTGGTCGTCGACCCTTCCGGGTGCCACTGTGGCGATATTTGACTGCGGCGCGCTCGAACTCGCAATTCTCTCGACAGAATTTTGCACGAATTGATTTAAATTATTATTATTAAAATTACCGATTGGTGATTGCGGGTTGAGTCCTTGCCCGTTACCATTACCATTGGCATTACTATTGCTATTTAAATCCGTCGCAACGACGTTGACGCTGTAAAAATTCGGCGAATTATCACAGTCGACATTGTACCACCAATCACAAATTAGGTATTTTTGGTTGAAAACAGTTCCTGGTGAACATAGAAAACTCGTTTTCGTTCCATCCCATTCACATGCATGGTACATCTATTTAAAAAAAAAATTAAAAAATTAAAATCAATGAATTGTCACCAGATGGCGACGTCATTTAAATACCTGACACTGGGCTTCCATGTCTGCATACGTTCCTGGAAGTGTTGGTTTGTCTTTACACTTAAATGACGTTTGAAAGACATGACTGAACACCGGGTAATTGACACCAGCGATTCCCGTGATGCCGTCGCCATCCGGGTCGTCTGCCGTCGGTTGGTTCGAAAAATCGTCTTCGTTTGATATTTGGTTATTGATTACTTGTGTTTGTTCTACTTGTTCTATAGGTGGTTGCGGTTGTTGTGGTTGTGGGAACGACTGTTGCTGATCGACTATGACTGGTGGTGGTTGTTGGTCCAACATGACGACTGGAGTGTTTTTGATGACCTGATGCCTGTTTGGATGGAGTGAGTTGTGGACTATTCTGAATGGACGAGAATCGAATACAAGTGTTGCTGTTTTGGGGCCGGTGTGAAAGGTAGGAACTGATTTTTCTTGTTTTGGCACAGCTGCCACTGGTACTGGAGGGTTTGGTTGGAGTTGTTTGGTCGTGTGGACGGATGATAGTTGATTTGTTGGTTGGGTTTGCCATTGGTTTTGTTGTTGATGGAATTTGGGAGGGAAGGTTTTATCTTGAGGCGTTTGGGGTTGAGGATTGATAACTTGTTGGTTGTTGTTGTTGTTGAATTGTTGCTCGTGTTGATTGTTGTTGAAGTGCTGCTGTTGCTCATTATTGTTGTTAAACTGTTGCTGCTGCTGATTATTGTTGTTGAACTGGTTCTGGTGTTGATTATTATTGTTAAGTTGGTTTTGTTGTTGATTATTGTTGTTAAATTGCTGTTGTTGTTGATTATTGTTGTTAAATTGCTGCTGTTGTTGGTTATTGTTGTTAAACTGGTTTTGATGTTCATTATTGTTATTAAATTGCTGCAGCTGTTGATTGTTGTTGTTAAAGTGGTTCTGTTGCTGATTATTGTTGTTAAATTTCTGTTTTGTTCTCTGCAGATGTTGTTGCTTTGCTTGCTGGAATTGTTGTTTTGCGAGTTGGATTTCATGTTTTGCTTGTCCTTTTGGAGATGGTTGAAATTTTTGGATTGGCTGTGGATGAAAGTCTTGTTTTTGTGGTTGGGATTGATGGAATTGCTGTTGATTACCATCAAATTGTTGTTGCTGATGCTGGCTTTGGATTTGCTCTTGAATTTGTTGTTCGATATTCTCGAACCCTTGCTGAAATTGTTGATCATTTGCTTGTTGAAAGGCACTAAATTTAAACTCATCTCTATTCATCTGCTCTTCGTGCTCCTGCAACTGTTGTTGTTGCTGAATCTGATGCATCTGCCTTTGCTGCTGTTGTTGCATCAACTGTAACCTCACTTGATTCAACAATTGCTTCCTCAATTGCTCTTGATGCCTCTGTTCGATATTTTTCATCTGTTGCTGCTGCTGTTGACTGTGTTGTTGCTGTTGCTGAATTTGCAAATTCTGCTGCTGGATTATTCGCGGCTCTTCCCGTTGCGAATTCTGACCCCCATTAAATTGTTGAACAGAATTCTGGACTTGATTATGTCGTAGATTGTTCTGAGGCTGCTGAGATTGTTGAACGACAAACCTATTTTGCTGAATGTTGGCTGCCGGGATGTTATCATTAAACCCAAAATTCTGAGGCTTCGGCGCCAAGACTTTCTGACTCTGCACGTTCGTAGGCGCAAATGCCTGCCCTTGTTGCTTGCTAGGAACGAAACCCTGATTTTGCAACTTTCCCGGCTTTCCCACAAAACCCTTCTGCGGCTTGTTCTGCAACTTTCCCTGCAACTCAACGTTCTGCAATTTCTTCAATTGTTGCTGTATCTGCAGAGGCAAAGAATGGAATGTCCTCACTGCCTGTTTCTGCAAATTTTTCGGAAAATTGTTGCCAACTCCAGAACCAGGTGCAACAAATTGACCATTGTTGTTATTATTTTTGTTGTTATTGTTGTTATTATTGTTGTTATTGTTGTTATTGTTATTATTATTGTTGTTGTTTTTGTTGTTATTATTATTGTTGACGCGAATGTTGCCAGGATTCACGACAGGAAACTGATTCGCATTTTTCTGTTGCTGTTGTTGTGAGACATGGAAATGAATTCTTTTGGGTGGTTTGGTCGTCGTCTGTCTCTGTATCGGACCCGGGATCAGTAAACTGGGTTTCTGAGGACGCGGCGCGTTCTGGTGCATCACAATCTGCTGTTGCCCATTATTCTCGATCACGTGATGCTGATGATTCAAATTATTGTCGTCATTTGCTGAGAGAGGCACCGGTCTCCTGATTTTCGGACTCAGCCTCGAAAAATTGAAATTCGGCCTGTTGTCTCCAAACGGTCGATTCCCGACACCGTCGACAAACGGCCCCGATGTCACTTGAGGAAAATTAGCAACATTTTCGAAATTCCCGCCGTTAGACGGCAACACGCTGAACTTCTGTTTGGACGCAGCCTCTTGGAAAAAAACGCTCTGATGGGAAAGAAACGGAATCTGCTCGTTGTTCTGCGCACCCAGATCTTGATTTCCATCGGGAACGCGCACTGGGTCGTCAAAACCACCGAAAATGATGGTGGGATTGCGTCCGTCCGTCGGTTCCGACACGAGTACTTGGACCGATGACGTCACCGGTCGGGAAAGTTCGGCGGGAATTGTCGTAACGTCCAAAACTTCCATGTTGAGCGGTGGAAAAGTCGACGCCTCCTGCTCGAAGACCTCCAACGGTTCGACCGTCGACACGACGTTGTTGGTGTTGGGTGTGGACGTCTGAAAATCGGTCAACTCCGGTGCTTTGATGGACACTTCGATTCTCTGGTTTCCAGTCGAATGGTGAAACGTGTTTTTGCTGGGCGTCAACTCGATTTGGGGCCGAGAAGGAAACGACTGTTGGGTCGAAGAAACTTGACGTCTTTCCCTGCTGTGTTTTGCGAGTGACGTGGACGTCAAGGATGACGTGGAAGATGTGGTCAAGTGATGTAAACAGAAAAAACCTGAGGAAAAATCGACATTAGATGGATTTTATTAAAGAATTATGGGTCGAACCTCGTTATAACGAACTAAAAAAAAATTTAAAATATAAAAATAAATTTAAAAATTCGTTATATCGAGGTTCGATCTGTAATTTTGAAATTTTATTAAAAAATTACAGGTCGAACCTCATTATAACAAACTAAAAAAAAATTTAAAAAAATTTAAAAATTCGTTATAATGAGGTTTCGGCTTGTTAATTGACGAAATTACCGAGAATGACGAGCGTTCCTATCCACGGTTTCATCGTGACACCTGATTAGGGAAGAGTAAAAATATTATGTGAATATTTAATTAAGAAAAAAAAATTTCAGGGAAGTTAATTTAATTTAGTTCATCTAATTTGGAAAAAGATAAAAACTGGTTCGAGTTATTTTTTTTAATTTATTTTTTAATAGGGAAGATGTGACAAGAGGATTTTTATATTTTTATAGAGTAAGTTATATATTCATATCAGATCATCGTCCTGATGGGTAGGTTTGAAAAAAAGACGCCCTAGTCTGGGTGCTATCACCCGATCGGTTGATCTACATAGATCGAGTCACTTTGAACTTTCATAAGTGAAGATTCATTTAGGATGCAGGGCGGTTGCCTCACGATTAAAGCGGGCAACTGAACCACGACCAAGTAGGGTATTTAACCTTTGCTATATTTATGTTTGCACTTTTTTTTCTTTGAAGTGTGAATTTTTGATGGTTGCATTGGATAAAGATTCGCTGATCGTGGTTGAAGTTTGGTTTTGGGTTTTTTTGGGAGTTGGAAGAAAAAATGAGTGAAATTATAATAAAATTACGTAGTGAATTTTATAATTTTAAATTTTTAAATTTAATTTTTATGTTTTTTTAATTTGTAAATTAATTTTTGTAATTTTAAAGGTGATTTTTATGGTTTTTTATAATTTTTGAAAATTTTGGAAATTTTTGAAAGTGAAAATTTAGTAATAAATGAGTAAATAAATTAAAATTATCAAAAAATTTAAAGTTTTGATTTTAGAATGTCGAAAGTGAAATTTTAATCCAAATTTATTACTATTATAAATTAGACTAATTACCAATAAATCCAAATATCAAAAAAATTTAAAATCAATTAATCATGCAATTCAATTGAATAAATTAACAAGTAATAACTAAAACAAAAGATAAAAATATAGAAAAATATAGAAAAATGATCAATTACCTGGTAAAGTCCCTTTAAATTCAAACTTGACTATTTGAAACACGACATAAACCGCGTGTGTTCCTCTCCTTGCCTTATATAACCCGCCAGAGGTATAGGTGTGTATGTCTACCTATGTCGTCAAACTCACCTGGTCATTTTCAATAAGCACCACTCCACGCATGCGCAGGTCACACGCCACGGGCACTATAAACTAACCCACTTTCGACCTAATAGCAAGCTAATAGTAGACGCGTTACAAATTTCACGCAACTAATCTCGATCAACAACTCAAAAATCACCAAATAATCACAAAAATCCCCCCGAAAAAAACACAATTAAATTACCAAAATTACCAAATTTCACCCCAATTTCCAAACAAAAGACAAAAATTGACCAAACAACTTTTAATTACATTTTCTTTAATTTTAAACGTCCATAAAAACGTCAAAGAACCACTTTATTTCGCTCGTAGCCGAAATTAAACGAGTCAAACAACAATAGAGGTCAATGACAACTCCGGTTGCAATCCATTTACGAGAATAATTAGGAAAAACGCAATTACTGTATAAATCACGAGGAGTGAAAGGATTCGTGACACATAAAAGTAGTAAGGAAAAAGCCAGAATGCGATGCGTTGCAAATTCGATATCAGCTCGGGTGATCAAAATCAATATGAAGATGTGACCGAAATATCGAAATTCATGAGTTAAGGTCAATAGCACAACACGTGATGAAATAAAAAGAAATAATGCGAGAAATTGTTCTCTAGTCTCATCACTTTGAAAAGCTTTTGTCGTTTCAATTCACGCTCGAGATAAACCATCTTCCCTGCGAAAGAAAGAAAGAATAAAAATACACAAAGGAAAAACTATGAAAAAAAATGATGTTGGGAATGACTCGGGGTTTAGAAAGTGAGCGATTAAATGGATTATGACAGAATGACATATCATGGCCTATATTATGTTTTTGTACTCTTTCACTCACCTCTTTTATGGTGAAAGAAAAGAAGAATAACGGCCATTTGCCCCGTAGTTTTGTATATTTTGACAAACCCCCCCTCTGGTGGTGAATTATGTGGTAAAATTACATGTTGTTGGGTTGGGAGTGAAGGAATCATGGCACACGGTTTTGGGCCTTTAGCTGTTAGTTGTCATTGCTAATATGTTGGTTTGTGAAATGTTATGTTGGTATTAATGGACTTAAAGTGGAGTAGTTGACTTCCTCGTCTTTCATTTCCTGGATGTCGCCATGATGAGTTGGGAGTTGGCTGTTAAGTAGGACGGGAGCTGAGATGTGATTTATCTGTTTATTTACTCACTTCAATGGAGTTAGTAGAAAAGGAAAAAAAGATTTGAGTTGTAATTGACTGGATAAAAAATACTTGTAGGTGCATAAAAACTTGGAAAGCCTTGGAAAGTCTTGCTAAATCAATGTGGGACAAGACAAAGGACGAAAATCAAAACTGAAACAAAACTACAAAATCACAACTATTGTCTGAACTATGCAGGGAAGACCGCCAGTTGATGAGAAAACAGTCAAAAGTCTGGATTTGAAGGACATGGGGTTGATTGGTTGATTGGTTGAGTGGTGGAATGAGTTTTTGGGTTTTGGGACGTGGGTTTTTGATTTTTTGTTGAGGAAAATTTGGAGATGAATTTTTTGTTGTTGTTTAGGCCTGAAGGGTTAATGGTTGGGAGTTATGGGGTTGGTGAAATGTAAAGAAAGGAAGTTTCAGGTTTTATTGTGTTGTTTTATGTGGAGTATTTGCTCGAAGCTGTTTTGTCTGTGTGATCTGTAAAGGAGGAAAAATTAGTGAGTTTGGAATGTGTGACGTCAGTCGCTAGCAGCGCTTCTGGTGGTAATTTGAGGAAGTTGTTGTTTTTTTTATAAATTTTCTTTCATATTCATTTTGCTGCCTTATTTGGTGTCATTTCATTCTTTCAATATTTAATGAAAATACAGTTAGAAAAAAAAATTATATGAACTTGGATTTACAGACCCTGAAGTTCTCCTTTAATTTTTAATGATTAAAAATACAATTAAATAGAAAGAAACTTTTTAAAACTTAATACAAATCTCTTAATGGTTTCGTTTGGCATTTTTCTATTTTACTTAACTCAAACATCTTAATTAGGTTCTTTCACTCGCATTTTAAATTCCATTTTCCCATCAGCCACAGCACAGGCGCAGGAATTTGAAGCAGAGATCTCGTTGATATAAATCACAACACAATGGACGTGCGAGTTTTGTTCTTGCCTGGTCACATGTCTGAACTCTCAACGGATGATGGGAATTTGAGTGTAAAAAAAAATTTAAAAAAAGGGAGAGTCGCCTTAATCCACTATAAATCCACGATTATGGGATCCTCAACGACACATTTCGTCTTTTGGTATTTTCTAATGTTCTCCTAACTCTCGGTTCCAGTATTTAGTTAACCGGAAGTACTAATTTTACCTCGTTAAACACGACTACGATTTAATATAAAGAGCTTAAAAAAGAGAAAAATATTTGTAAAAACTTATCTAACATCTTAAAACTCATATAAAAGACAAAAAAATGGGTTCATCACAGGAAAAAATGAGTGAAGAGTGATTTTATGTCCTATTGATGTTAATTTCATGAGGAATCGACACGGAAATAGGAAGAAAGATGAAACACGATACAAGAATAATCAGAGGAAACTTTTTCCCTTTTACCCAATCTGCATGATTGTGTGATTTTTACTAGCGCTAATTACTAATAGCGTTAATTTAGTAAACGGGAAAACTATATCATCACTCGTGCAAAGTGCAAACGGAAAAAGAAACTGAAAAACCAGGTGTGTTAGATCATGTATGAGATAAACAGGTCGAGAAACACGATCAAAAAATGACTCTACTGGTTAAATCAGACTCACTCTTAATAACTTTACATTTATTAACGAGTTAAAAAACTAGAATTATTTTTATCAAAAATTATGGAGAGTTTACTACTCTGTAGAAAATGATTGGAGAGAACGTGATGGAATCCGGATACATCCGATGGTTTGAAGCAAGTATTTTTATGGCCGTTTGATTACATCAGGAATAAACAATTTGATTATTCCTATGAGATACTGATAATAACATGAAACTCAACCGAATCGAGTCAATAAACCCATCGATTCGAAGCCAAAAAATCAAATTTCTTGATGAAATAAAAAATATTTTTAATTTTTAAAACAAAATAAAAGTGATTTATGCATCGATATCGATCATTTTGTGTTGATTTCTTGATCATCGATGTCGTCCTTTGAATAAAATCAATCGTCACCCATTGGCCTCGATTTGGTGACCCACAAATTCCCCTTTCACTCGTCAAATCTGATGACAAATGAAGTTATTTAAGCGGCGCATCTTGTCGCATCTTGTCATTTCTGGCCGACCAGAGGCCAAAGAAGGATCTCGAAACTCATTTCACTATGGATATCCACGCTTTCCTGTTACTCTTATGTAAGTTCCACACGAATTTATTGTTTTTCCAAAGATTTCTTGAGTTTTACACGAGATTTCTGATCCAAAAGGTGTAATATCCCAAGTGGGGAGTCAGTATAATGGTAACCCATACCCAGAAGAAGCCCCCGTGGCGCCTCCAAAGGTCCCCCCTGGTTACAATTCGGAATCGGACGGGGACGAAGAATCGTACGCGACGCCCGAAGACCCCGACGGGGATGGGGTGTTGGGAAGGGGCGGTGAAGACTACCCAGTGTTGGGTTTCATACCGGATACGAGTTTCTCCTGTGAGGTTTTCACACATCCAGGATATTATGCGGACAAAGAAGCGAGTTGTCAGGTATTGACGATTTTTTTTAAAATTATTTTTCCCGTTTGTTTCAATATTTCGTCACTAGGCTTTTCACATCTGTCAACCTGATGGTAGAATCGACAGTTTTCTTTGCCCTAACGGATCGATCTTCAGACAAGAGTTTTTCGTCTGCGATTGGTGGTACAATGTCAACTGCGCCGATTCCGACAGTTTTTACGACTTGAATGCGAACATTGGTCACTATCCGGTGCCCAAGGACGAGGGCGGGTACCTGAATCCCATTCCCGCCGCTCATTTGCCACCCGTTGGTGGCGGTGGTGTTGGTGGATACGCGCCGACGCAGCATCCGAAGAACGGGTTGGATGTGTTGGATGTGCCGTATGCGAATCGGAAGCCTGCGAACGGTAATGGGTACAACACTGTAGAGAAGCCGAATGTCAATCACAGGCTGGGCGAATATGGAGAAGCAGAGAAGGAAGTTGGAAATGGACAAGAGTTGTTGAATGGAAATGGACAAGAATTATTAAATGGGAATGGGAATGGGAATAGGTTTACCGAGCAGGTGGAGATTATAACGCTTAATGGCGGTGGTGGTAATGGTGGTAATGGTGCTTCACAGGGTATTTCTAACTTTGGGACAAGTGAAAGATTAACTTCACAAATAAGCAATGGAAATGGCGCGCAATTCCAACATTTTTCCAATGGGAATGGTGGACATGCACCTGTGGTTACGAATGGTAATACAAATGGTCATGTGAATGGTAATGGTAATGGTGGGCAGTTGCATCTCGTTTCTAATGGTAATGGAAATGGTGGAAATAGTGGGCAGTTGTCTGTTGTTTCTAATGGAAATGGAAATTCACCAGTAGTTGCAAATGGTAATGGAAAATTGGAAATGAAGCAATTTAAACTTGCAATGAAAACCAACGATGGACCGAGTCTGAGGAGAGAGCCATTGAGAAGAACGAGTGGAAGCAATGGGCAGGAAGCTAATAATGGCAACAGTCATGGGAATGGAAATGGGAAATTAGTTTTACCCGTAGTTCCATTCGATTCCGACATGAACATCGTGATTGCGCAGGCGAGTAACACGCAGCTTTATGGGACGATGCCACCCAATGGCTATGGTTTTAGAATCGTTGCTAATGGTAATGGTAATGGGCACAGTAATGGGAATGGAAATGGTGTTGCATTGACTTCTAATGGCTTTAATGGTAATGGTAATGGTAATGGATTTGCAGTCAGTGTTAATGGATTTAATGGCAACGGTAATGGCAATGGCAATGGTTTTGCAGTCAGTGCTAATGGTAATGGTAATGGTTTTGATGGGCTTGAAATGCCCGAAGAAGAAGTCGTAGCCGTTACGGCAAATGGTTATAACGGTGGTGCAGGAGCTTCTGGCAATGGATACGGTCCGTCAATGGTTTCAACGAATGGCAATGGACACAGTGAAGCTAATGGCAATGGTCATGGAAATGGACACAATGGGAATGGAGTCGTAATAACATTCGTACCGATTTCATCCGAAAATGGAAATGGTGTGGGTGTAACAGTGAATGGAAACGGAAACGGGCAAGTGCACATTAATGGAAATGGACATGGACTTGTAAATGGCAACGATAACGGCAATGGTAATGGTAATGGACATGGACTTGTAAATGGCAACGGTAACGGCAATGGTAATGGTAATGGACATGGACTCACTAATGGAAATGGAATGCATGCTGTTGTTAGTGCCAATGGTAATGGATACAATACCGAAGTAGAAGAGGATTTACCAATGGAAGTGGAAGAGCCAGCACCTGCTCCAGTTGTTCCACACTACCCAACTGGCTACGGCAATGGTCACGAAGTCGCTCCGACCTTTCCTATTCACATGGGCAATGGCAACGGTAATGGGCATGGACATGTAAATGCCAATGGAAATAGTCATGTAAACGGAAATGGCAATGGCCATGTAAATGGAAATGAAAATGGTCATGTAAACGGAAATGGCAATGGTCATGTAAATGGAAATGGAAATGGTCATGTAAATGAAAATGGTAATGGTCATCATGTAAACGGAAATGGCAATGGTCATCATGTAAACGGAAATGGTAATGGTCATCATGTAAACGGAAATGGCAATGGTGGTCATGTAAATGGAAATGGAGTTGCGGGAGTCATGAGCATGAATGGACACGGACACTATGGTCAAGAAGAAGTTGCAGTTGACACAACAAACAATGGTTATGCTGGTGCTAATGGAGCTTCGGGTTTAGCAGGTGCAAATGGAAATGGTGGCAATGGGTTTTCAGGAGAAGCTGCTGTTAATGGAAACGGAAACAGCAATGGCTTTCATTTTGTAACAAGCAATGGAAATGGCGGTGGTAATGGTTTTCACAATGGAAATGGAAATGGTGCTGCAGGGCTAAATGGAATTGGTGGTAATGGCTTTCATAATGAAAATGGAAATGGTGCTGCAGGGCTAAATGGGAATGGTGGTAATGGTTTTCATAATGGAAATGGTGCTGCAGGACTAAATGGAAATGGAAATGGTGCTGCAGGACTAAATGGAAATGGAAATGGTGCTGGAGTAGTACACGGTTATGGTCAGGCACCTGTACAACCTGAAGTTCCTCAAAATGGTGGATACATCATAGTCACAACAGTAAATGGCAATGGCAATGGGCATGGAGCAGCAGGAGGTAACGGCAATGGTAATGGCCATCATGGAATAAACGGTAATGGTAATGGGCACGGAGCAGGAGCTAATGGTAATGGGAATGGCCATCATGGAATAAGCAGCAATGGTTACGGAAATGGCAATGGTCATGGAGCAGCAGGAAATGGAAATGGTCATGGAGCAGCAGGAAATGGAAATGGTCATGGAGCAGCGGGAAATGGAAATGGACACGGAGTGGCTGGAAATGGTAATGGTCATGGAGCAGCTGGAAATGGAAATGGTCATGGGGCAGCTGGAAATGGAAATGGCCATGGGATAGCCGGTAATGGCTACGGTGTTGGTGGTCACTCTAACGGTAACGGTGTTGGTGGTCACTCTAACGGTAATGGTGGTGGCGGTGGTCACACAAATGGCAATGGGTACCCACACGAAATGGGCCCAGCAGTGACCGGCAACGGTTACAAACCCACCAACGGTGGTGGACAACCTCAACCTTCAGTTCCTCAATATCCCACATCTGGTCATAATGGTTACTCCCAATCATTGACGACCATTAATGGCCAAAGAGTAGTTTCTGCTTCCCTTCGACGTCCCCACTCGGCAGCAATCAGACAACCAATTCGTCGCCGCCCAAGCAGATTATTACAAAGCAGGCGCCAATTCAACAGACGACTCAGCAGACTCAGGAATCATTGATCGACCAAATTTCTATAAAAAGAAAGAAAAATATTGTACAATTTTACTCATTTATTCTGTAGAAACATTCAATCGATTATTGTACCCACATTTTTATTACTAGTTTTAACTTAGTCGTGTTAGTCAAACACTAATTACTCGATTTAGTCGTAGAATCGATGCATTGCATCGAGTATTTATAAAAAAATAGAGCAACATTATTATTGTAAAGACAGTTGCGATATAAAAATAAATGTTTTCTTACATAAATACTGTATTTTATATATAAACACATTGAAAAGTTCAATTTAATTTTGCAACAGCTCCTTAACCCACATACCACAGGGTGTAACATGAATTTTGGGTCTTTGTTATCTTAATGGTTAATGCAGACAATTAAAACCAAAAATCCACTTTACTAAATTACTCTAACACCCAATAACCCGAGGGAAAATTCATCTCTATATAAAGCATCACCAAAAACCCATAAATTTCATCTTCTTTTACTTCTATAAAATGAAGAAATTTCAAGTAATATTTTCGTCCGGATATTTTTTAATTTTTCTGTCACTTTCACTCGCATTGGAGGAACTTTCGCCTCGATTACCAAACTGGCCTTCGCACGCAGACACAGAAGCTGCTATTGTCCATCCAGAGGTCATAAACGGGTGTCCTAAGACGTTGGCCGATCCGGATGGTGATTGCATCGTCGGTACTGGGTCCAAGGATTATCCGATTTATGATTTCATCCCTAAAACGTCATTCTTATGTCGTGATCAAAAGTTATCTGGATATTTTGCGGATGTCGAGGCCGGGTGTCAAGTATGTTTGAGTTTGAGGTGTAATGAGAGAAAGGTTGGATTATTTTTTTTTTGTTTTTGTTTTTTTTTTTTTTATAAATTAGGTTTTTCATGTTTGTGAAAATGGACGTCAGCATGATTTTTTTGTGTCCGATAGGAACTGTGTTTAGTCAAGCCAACTTTGCTTGTCAGTGGTGGTTTAGTGTAATTTGCCTTTTGTCGGCTGAGTTCTTTCATTTGAATAGAAACATTGGAGTGGTTCCATTGAAATCAGCTGTGGAGACTGTTGAGTAAAGTAAATATTGATCTGTAAACATTCAAATTTTGATTGGTATATTGTGTGATCTGTATAATTTTTGGGATTTAATTCTGTATTCAATTTTTTATTCATTAAAATGAACGAAGTAAAATACAATGAGTGATGTTTAATTTCTTAGATATAGTGTTAATATTTAATTCTAGATGGCAGCACTTGCTTATGCGTGGCAAAGTGGAGGCACATTACTACTTTTGACCCCATATCACTTCATTAGCTATACAGTACAAAAATTAAATTC
>JAQFZO010001120.1:0-17766 GCA_034695885.1 Geophilus flavus
GCAGCAGACTGCATGATCCAAGTTTGTATGTGTACACACATCTATTGATTTCCAAATCCTTTTTGCGTTTTCATTCAGTAAAATGGTGGCCCAAGTTTTCAAAGTTGATTGATTAAAGTAGAGCTGTGGGCACAAGTTCTGACATGTTAGCTGGGCTCTTAATTGGCACACAGGTGCGGGAAGGTGTAGAGGGAACTGGAGCAAACACACGGCTTCCCTGCCAAATCCAATTTCTCTATCCATCTCTTCCCTCTCCAGGGGTTCAAATACCAATTATCGCGAGAAGTAGGCGAGACAAACTACCCTACCACTCACTATCAGCTTCGATTCAAGTAGATATTTCTTTTTTTGGACACACACTTTGCTTTTAAGCAAACTTTTTTCCTTCCTTCTCATCATGCTTTTTTATCGGTCAAATGGTTACTTCTTTTTATTTTTCCAGATTTTACGATGATCTACATATTATCTGAGGAGTTGTTTTTATTAAGAACACAAGAATTTAGATATTTGTATACTGTAGGTAATGCCTAACAGCTGCTACAAAAAATATTTGAAATGTTATAATTTCTTTTTTGGCCGATTGCACTAATGTTAGTTAAGTCTAAACAGTTTAAATATCAATTTAACTGAGATTAGTTAATAATGAATTACACGAAACATTTAACTAGAGTTTTTATTGCTAACTCCAGTTTAACTCCAATTTAACTGTTGTTGGTGCAATTGGCCATTTGCGATATAAAATTGCGAAAGTGATGTGTCATGTTATCGGATTTGTGTGTTTGATCATGTTGACTCCATTTGATTTAGAAAAGGTTGTTCCAAATATCCATGATGATGTAGGCCTATCACTAGACCATACTGCGGGTTTTGGATGACTGTAGTTTTCCAGTCAGGGGTGTTTTGGTTGGGTTTTGGGGTGTTTGAGGAGGTTTTGGGTCGTCTCGGAGTGTTTTTGGGTCATCAATGGAAGGTTTTTTTGGCTGTTTTGCTTGGTTTTGCACCCCAACAGTTTTTTTTATCTTCAGTAACAATTATAACAATGTTTTGCCTTATAATTCTCCTAAGCAAAAATGGCGGATCTCAACCAAAAACGGGAATTTTCTAATTTTCTAAACAGTCACAACTCCCTGGGGTCCACAGAGACCGCATTGTTCAGAAACCACCGGTTTATGGTTTTGGTTTATTTGTCTTGCGACAGGTGGCGCATGGCGTTTTGGTCAAATTAAAAAAAAAAACGGAGGGGTTTCTTTAGAGGTTCCTTTAGAGGGTGCACTTGGAAAAATTCATCACTCGTCGTTGGGAGTTAGTGTGAAAGTGACGACGCTTCAATTCCATTCTGTCGTTTTCACTTGGCAGATAGAGCGTCGTAAAAAGAAATCTCTCCCGAAAAAAGGCGAGGAAGGGATGGAGGGGAGAGATGGAGGAAAATATTTTGCAACGAAAAGACCCAGCGAGGAAAAGATAATGCAATGACGTAATTACACCATTGACGAGATAAGAAACGATGACTCGGCTTTTATTATTTTTCCCTCCGACACATTTACAAATTGATTTCATAAATTTCCTCCCCCGTCATCCACCGTTTGCTAACTGCGGGTTTCGCTACCGACACATTCGCACTGTCAACATGTAAACACGGCATTGTTTACTTTCGTATATTGCAAACGGCGCAAGTCCGAGGCACGGATTATTTTACAAACAATGAAAATGAGTTTCCATCTCTTGCGATTCTCGTGGGGCCCAAACCGGGCCCGTTGTTGGCACAATCGAGCAATAGAGGGCGCAAATGATACTCAGTAGGGAGCACTTTAGCACATTGTTGTATGGACCATTGTTATTGTCTGGGCCCCGACAATGTTTTGTTTCGGCAATCAAAACTTAAAGGAATTGACGGAAGTGCACCACCAAGAGTGGAACATTCAACAATTGACATGGTGAAAATGAGTTTCCATCCCTTACAATTCTCGTGCAGTTCCTACTGGGCCCGCCATGGGCAAGACCGAACAACAGAGGGAGTGCTTTAGCACACTGTTGCATGGACCATTGTTGTCATTGTTGTCAATGCTCAGTTTCAGTAATCGAAACCTAAAAGGAATTGACGGAAGAGCGCCACCAAGATTAGAGCTTAGGACGATTGATGTGATTGTTAGTTGTATAGCCATCCTCCTTATTGTTTGCTTTGGAAGGCAGTGCTTTAGCACATTATTGCATGGGCCATTGTTATTGTCTAGTCTATCTCTGGTCCCGGAGCCCCAACTATGTTTTGGCAATGCTCGTTTCTTGTTTCAGGGAATTGTCAGACTAAACCATTGCTGCCAGTTGCAAACAGTGACTATTTAAATTGTTGCATCAATCAGAATTGCATGCAACCATTACAATCGAAACTTAAAGGAATTGACGGAAGAGCACCACCAAGAGTGCAGCTTGCGGTGATCGACATGATTGTCAATTGGCACACATCCTCCTGATTGTTTACCTTTGAAGTGCTTTATCACATTGCCATTGTTATCATAAAGGATGTCACTAGCCCCTGAGCTCGAAAAATGTTTTTCAACAATGTTCATTTCTAATTTCAGCAGTCATTGCTGCCAGTGGTGAAAAGTGACTATTTAAAATGCTGCAACAATCAACATTGCACACAACAATTATAACGGCAATTGGCATACACCCATTGATTAATCACCTTGGGAGTGCTTTAGCACATTGTTGCATGTGCCATTGTTATCATCGAGGGTGACCCTGTCCCCTAGGCGCCAACAATGCTTTGTTTCAGCAATTGAAATTTAAATGAATTGACGGAAGAGCACCATCAAGAGTGGCGCTTGCGTCGATCGACACGACAGTTAATTCTTACCGAAGAAGTCTCTATGACCGGAGATTCATAAATTTTTAACTTCAATGTGGCATGACAGAAGACAAATCTTTAATAAATAAACTGCCTACAACTAGTTCTCAACCTCCCAAACTGCCATCTTCGACATCTTCACATCTTCACACGTTCCACGAAGGAACACGAACGAAGTTACCGTTTCGTCGACAAATCCAATTCCGTCTCACATCAAAGCAAACATTAAAAAAACTCGTTTTCATGTTGAAATTATGCACATCTCAATTCATGTTGTAAATAATTCATTTCGTGCCAAGTCACACATCAAAGAAAAGGGAGAAAAAAAAGAAAAAAATGCTTATGAAAAAATTATGCCATTTCCAATTGATTATTGCCTCTCCAGCTCTTTGAAAAGGAAATAAAACTAAATAAATGAACTGAAATACTGAGTAAAATTGAGAAAGAAAGAATAGAGAGCCATATGTTGACTTTTCGAGATCCCGGGTAATTTCCATTTTGCTAATTTTAAATCCATTTTAAAATATAAATGCAAATATTGGAATTTCCTAATGGATACTGCCAACTTTAGTAAAACTTGTGTTTAAAATTTTAATGTGGACTTTTGACTGAATGAAGCACAATTGGGAGTTAATTCGATTCGCCATTAACATCATATAATAACTAAATTCCAATTTGCTGAGTAAACTCCGGTCATTTTGATTGTCGCTCATCCGAAAGCGAAAGAAACTTTGCCCGGAGATGGAAGATCAGCCGGAAACCGGTGGATAATGTCATCGGTGAGTCATTTTATGGTGCTTGTTGGTTCGAGCCATGTTGATTTGATTGGTTAATTGTAAGATAGAAAAGAGTGTGCACCGGAAGTAAAGTGATGCATGAGCATGAGCAATGGAATGACCAGAAGGGTTATTTGGGCACTGACCGGATGTAACAGCTTGTTATAATCACTTTGTACTTGTATATAAACAATTGCATTTACAAGAAAGGGTTTTTTGAAGATTTATCTTGTTTGTTGAGTATTGTTGTTCATTGTTGTTTTACAGAATAATCCTCCAAAAATGGCATTGTGTAAACATAGTGTTGAGCTTTGTTCACAGGTATTCACGCTTGTTGTGATGCAATGCAACAATATGTATAGTCAGCCATGTTGGTATGGAAGCTGAGTGGGCTTTATTCTTAAAATTACCACTAGGTGGAGATAGTTACAGATATGAGTAACTAAGTGATAAATAAAAACAGAAGAGTGTAATCGATGCTTCTAAAACTCAAGAAGGCATTTCTAAGTTTTACAAATAACTAGAAATAATCCTGTAACTAATGCATAGAGAGCAACAATAAACAGATTGGGTGAATGAAACTAATTGTAGTAAGTATAGTAGAGGACTGGCTGCTTCTCTGCAATGCTACTTCTTCTTGCATTGCATTGCATCAAGTGTGAATGTCAAAGTGAATCTACCTTTTATTGGGTTTAATGATGTTTGTCCTTTGTCAGGTCCTGTACGACTAAAGTTCGGCTAACCAAATTGAATTTGTTCGGTTTATGGAAAGATAAACCAATTGATTCGGTTTAGTTTCCGTTGCGAAATCAGTTTTGCATCTCAAAGTGATCGTCAAAAGGAAATTTCAACCTCCAATAGCACCAATTAAGATTGATATTTTAGAATGTTGGGAAACTCATGCATTTCCTGCTGTAGCAAATATTGCTAGACATTATCTGGCTATTCGAACGGCCTTCGCAGTAATCGAATACCAATTTCCAGATGTGCATTTAAAAAGTGTCAATAAGAAAATGACTTGCTGGAACAACAATGATTGCAACAATGTCATTTCATTTATTTATTTTGCAAATTAAATGGATTTTTAAGAAACTGAACCAGAGTTGAAATTGAAACAATTGTATTGATTCAGTTTCAGTTCAGTAAAATTTAAGCTTTGTTAGTTGTATTGTTTATCAAGAATGCCTAGTCACATTTTATAAAAAAAACAAAATCACTTCACTGTTACCTAAACAATTGATACTAATTTTGTAAATATTTGTTTAATTTTTGTTGTTTGTGTTATCTTTTCGTTCATTTTTATGGAGGAAAATCAGAAATAAAAAATGTTTTCCCCTGTTCTGATATGAAATAAAATTTATTTCTTAACTTACATCCACTAAAGAAGGCTTGAGGATTTCAAATTTTTAAACCATTTTCAGATATCTCGCACAGGTATTACAGCCCAGATATTACAGCCCAGAACAATGATTTTTCGATGTTGTCCAGATACTATTTTTCAAATATACCGTACATTTAAACATTTTAACAGTTTGTATAAATAATCATCCACTACTTACTCCTATCACAAAAAACCTTTCCTAAGCTCAAACTAGCCTGCAGCAACCTTAAACAACACACCATCCATCCACCTTACTACCCACCGGTGACCTTAAACTTCACCGGTCCACCGCTTAAACCTCACACATCCACATCTTCCTCACAAACCAACCCCCAAAATTTCAATCAAATCACTCAGACCCAATTACTTACCCCAAACAAAACAAATCTCCCACTCAAAAACTTGATGATCTCACCAACAAACTGAACAAACTTAAATCCCATAACAGAAATTAACCAACCTTCAACCCAATTTCTCAAAAAACCTCTTCCCATATCCCTAAGAAGCCAAGAAAAGCAAACCTTAGCATGCAATCTATTATTTTTTGTTGGGCCTCCCTCCCTTAGTTTGAAACCTCCATACTGAGAACAGGATTAGATCCCACAGCAGTGGTCTCCATTTGTTTTGGCTTAACTCTCAACCAATTGCAGGATAGAGAGATAGAGAGAGAAAAAAACCACAAAAAATTCAAGTATGGTAGAGAGGTTTTAAGGTAGAAAGATACTAGGTTCAAACACTAGGTTGCCTCATCATATCAACGAGAGATTTGCCAAGATGCGCTGCACTAAACCCCAATTCGATGCCTCAATCTGCCATCTTGGGACGATAAAAAGAAAATCTCTCTTTTTATGTCCAAGTAAATAAATAAATAAATAAATAAATAAATAAATAAATTTTTTTTTTTTAGCAATGACTTTTTCGGCTTTCGTGTCTTCGTATTCGTCGAAGATGAAATCCGGTGTTTCCGCGTCTTTTCTGCATGGACCCAACTGTACTAGAAATAAGTAATCGCTCGAAGCCTGGAAAGGAAAGTCGATCATCTTATCGACCACAATTCTCTCCCTTTTCTGAAATATTTTTAATCTCGATTGTTTAAAAAAAAATTTTTTTAAAAAAAAATAACAATTGGTTTATTTTTTTATGAAATTTCATTATTGAAATTTCAATATCTACAACTTTAATTTTGAATTTTTTTGGGGGAAAAAGAAAAAATTAAAAATAAATTCTTTGACTTGAAATTCTGGAGATAAAGTGAACAAATTATTTTTCTATTCCACTCACACACACCAGAGTGCACTTGTTTTCAAACAATCTCGCCTTCCGAATCTCAGGTGTATTTGTTTTAAGGATAAAAAAATTTAAACATTTTTTTTTGCTCCATCCAGCCGTTCCATTCATGAATAAATCAATCATATTATAAATAAATAATTAGTCAAGTAACAATATCATGCCTAACAGTAGTGTAGTTTTAACTTTTCAATTTGGTGGTCTGGTTTGGTCTGGTTGAGTCAGCATTCCAAGTTATCAGCCACGTGACAAACCCCCAGCCAATTAAACATTGCGCCAGTGTTTTCGATATTAATTTCAACTAAAGGTCACCGCTGGAATGTAGCTCTGGAAATTTTACGAAAATATCTGGCATCGGCTCTACTCAACTCGTTGCAAATATTTCCAATGTGGCACCTCCATGAGAACTGCAGTGTTTGTCTGGCGTAGCATCTTCCACGCGAATAAACCCCGGTTGAGTTGCAAGCGATGACGCATCCGATTTGAACCCATGTGTCAGTTGTCCACAGCATGGACCTGTTGTTTGTCTTATTTAATCATAATTTTCTTGGTGGGATACAGTCCGGGTCAACGATTCTCAACCTTTCGGGTCCTGCGGATCATCTTTGAATCCTTAAAGTTGGATTTTAACGTTTGTTTTGTGATTTTTAGATTTACAACAGGTCGTTATGGCCTTGGTTAACCAGGGTTCTAACCAGCGATTAGCTTTTTTAGGCATAAGTCCCTCCCGCTAGGAGCGCCGTTAGGGTTGTACTACTAATTCAGGTCGCAGCGGTAAAACTGATCAGTGTATGCGTGTAACCAAAGCCTCATTGTGGATGCTTCCACCATTTTCAAAAAATGATTCCACCTACTCCAGAAGTGAACAATAGCCCTACAGTATATTGCATAATTACAAAATCATTTTCATTCATGAAACCCCTTAATAATTGATTGAAATGCATGAAACAGATGTTCGGAATACACCGATGTTCCACGCTTACCAAGCGAGTGACACATTCTTGTTACATGTCAATTTACAATTGTGTTCTAATTGAGTTTTTGATTTATTACTTGTCAGTTTTGATGTTTGTATTTTGTCCGATCGCGTGGCCAACACAGCCATTGGTAATCTTAAACATTATATCTAACTACCAATCTCAAACTAACTGGCCACTTGCAAAGTTACACCCTTGTAAAGCTTTTCGACAGAAAACTGCGGCCTAGTGGTAAACAACAACCAGCAGCAAACTGCCATTGCGGTTCCTTGCAAAGGTCTTCAGCAAAGACGGCAAATTCGTAGGGCGATTACTCGAAACGACTCGACCGTCAGCCCGACAGGACCGTCCACTGGGTCGATTTTGTCAGACATTGTCAACGTTGCCAAGCTTGCAAACCACTCGCACGGTTCCCAACCGACCTCCATTTACATACCATAAAGCATCTGGCTCCTAAAACTGCAGCGAAACGATCTTCAAAGATGCATTTGTAAGTATAATGCCCCGACAATGAAAGCCGGAGATTTTGGAGGACTCGAAGCATAGAGTAACAGTTTTCAAACAGTTGCACCTGCAATTGACAAGCTGCACTTTAAAATATGAAATTCTAAAGATTCATGTCTCCATCAACAGTTTTCTTTCATCCGACGAACAAAGAAGAATTAATGGCTTCCCATCTTTACCCTTCCAACACAAAGCCAAGGACTACCTAGATACCCCTTTGTCGCTTGCGAGGAATCATACGCATCTTACTGTATTCGAGGGGACCGACATTCTCGAAAATCTCGTCGACGGCCTCCAAAAATTCCTGAAAATCTTTTAAAATCTCAGTAAATCCAACAAATCTTAAGAAATCCTAATAAATCCTTAGAAATCCCAATAAATCTTACAAATCTTGTAAATCTTGAGTCAAAATCCAACCCTATTTTGACTAAATGCAGCACTAACGGGGACCGACATTCTCAAAAATCTCGTCGACAGCCTCCAAAAATTCCTGAAAATCTTTTAAAATCCTAAAAATCTTTTAAAATCTCAATAAATCCCACAAATCTTAAGAAATCCTTAGAAATCCCAATAAATCTTACAAATCTTGTAAATCTTGAGCCAAAATCCAACCCTATTTTGACTAAATGCAGCACTAACGGGGACCGACATTCTCGAAAAACTCTTTGACGGCCTCCAAAAATCCCTGAAAATCTCTTAAAATCTTTACAAAATCCCAAATCTTATTAAAAAATCAGAGATTTTAAAATCTCGTCGACAAATTTTCCCATTGTTGGTTTCCTTGGAAAAAGCCGTATGGTAAAAGCACGTAAAAGTCATTGTTAAAAGCCAATTCATTCAATCATAAGTGGGTTTTTATGATTTCTACACAAGCCACTTTAGTAAAAATTGGTTTTTGCTTTTGACATTTATTTCACCTATTGTTTTGTGACAATCTTTTTTGTTGTTGTTTTTGACTACAAATTGGCGTCATAGCGGCATCAGCCACACTTGTTTCACCCCCTAGATTATTCCTTTGGCCTTTGTATGAATTTTGCCCGCATGTTATTTTGTAACAGTTTTTTGTTGTTGTTTTTTGTTTTCTTGTAACAATCGTACCGGAAAAAAAAAACTGCTCTTGATGGTAATTGGGTCATTAATTTTGATTGGAAATTGGTAGGTATTTTTTTGTGGTCTGTTTTGTTGGTTACAAGATATGGTTCTTGGAGGAAAAGAAATCATATTTCACGGTTAATGGCAGCATGCAATGACAGTAATACACTGTGGGTGCTTTTAAGGATACTGAGGATTTGTCTCTTATTTCTCAGGTTTTGATTGATGTGGAATTCGCACGACTAAGTTCTGGGATGTTGGTGGAGATGGGGGGAGGAAGAAAAAAGAAGAGAATGTTAGCTGGCTTCATCTTTTGTACAAACCTAAATGGGCATCTGTTTTCTACAAGCTCAAGAGGTTAAAGAATGTCATTTGAAATCAATAATTTGTAGTGTCAAAAAAATGAAGCATTTACTGAAAAAAGTTGTTTTGGATGAAATTTTTTTTACTTAAAAAAAATGGTGGTGACAGGTGATGGGGTGTGAGAAATTTGTGGGAGAAATGGGATTTTGTTATTTGAATTGTACTGGTGGGATAAATGTTATAGGTTTGAAGAATGAAGATAGTTACTGGTGTTAGATAAAGATGTTATTGTTGGTATTATTATTTATTTTTGTAAAACACAAATGTCAAACTCATCAAGCAGCAGAGCAGACATGTCCTCATGCTTGCCAATAGTTAGATGATGATAATTACATGGGTTTTGTTTATAATTTTTAGGTGATGGACAGTTAGACATATAAAGTTGCCAGCAGCTATAATTGGGCCTTATGCAACTTGTCAGGGTTGAAAATTAAAACTCGATTCTTTACGATAACCGCAATCACCAGACTACACGGTAAATGCCAAGTGGAAAGAACTAACCATTGTCAAAGACAAGATGGAAAAAAAACAAACCAAAAATTCAAATAGCTTTTAAAGGATCGAAAGACCAAGCGATGGAAGCCGCAGTCTCCATTTATAAGATTTATATTATTAGGAATAATCACAACGATAACCTCTTCATCATGACTAACAGCGTGATTCGGCCTAGAAATAAACACATTAGCATTTATCCCAATCTTAACAAACCAAAAAAACAAAATAACTAACGAAGCAATACTAAAACACTTCTTAACACAAGCACTAGCTTTCGTCTCCATTTTTAGATGGACCGGTCTCAAAAGTCAATTATTAGATGAACCGGTCATAAATTTTAGATGTCACAAAATCAATTTCACTGGCTATGATTTTTAGATGAACCGGTCTCAAGTCATAACCCACTCCAAACGACCTTTAAACACCCATAGTAAAAATGTATACGTTTTAAAACGTCTGAGGTGTTTAATAATTAAACTGGTAAACCAAAACAAATGTAGCGTAGGCGAGGAAAAACAGTGAAAAATATGAAGACAAGTTGAAGACTTTTCCTCTTGACTTGGAAATTGGCAATTAAAAGCATGCTAATTCCACCTACGTGCATGGGGGTGTGTGTGTGTGAGTGGGAGAATGAAGTTTAGTGGAACAAGCAAAGAAAATTAAATTGTTTATAAAGAAGGGAAATGAGAAAATACAAAATTCATTTGTTATGCAGCTGGTGTCTTGATGACTGGAATTAAATTATAATTTCGTTCGAGTATCAAGAGTCGACTCGAGAGGGAAGAAAGACTAAAGCAAATAGAAAGTGTGCACGCGCACGAAACGATGCAGACATGTCGGGATTAAATTCTAGTATTCGATGTATTAGCAATAAAGTGTCGATGTAGCGACGCCGCTTTTATTAAGCGTGTTTATTTAGTCGGTTGTCACTTCTAAGCTTCCGTAGTGTGCGCCATGCACTAGGGGGCGACATCAGCTAATATCTTGTCTTGCAGATTTACAGTTTATACAAACAAATATTTGGGAAAAACCAGATTTTTTAATGATTTAATGAAGATTTCAAGGATTTATAATGATTTATGAATCTCAAATCTCTGCCTGCGTGCAGAGATTTACAGGAATGTCGTTTTCTTCGTGGAAATATCTGTTGGTTCGAGTAAAAACAGCCGAAAGAGTTTGTTACATTTTATTTTTAAATGAACGGACACGAGCGAGCGCCCTCTCGTGTCTAGATTACGTTGCAGTTTGGACAGATTTAGTACGTCGTTTCGGTCTGTTAGTCGGTTTTGGCTGATGGTTATGGTCTTGTTTCTTTGTTTACGGTTTAGCTTAGCGTAGTCGAGAATTAAATTTTGCAGAATTTAGTATAAAAGGCTTCGATTAATGGCGTTTGATAAAAGTTGCGATGACGTTGAGTCGTTGAATAGGGGAATTGTACCGTAGAAGGGGGGTTTAGTTTGTTACATCTGACGCGAGCCAAAGTTGTGTCTGCGACTGCTCCTTTCGTCAAAATGCTAAACAGTCGATGTTTTTTTTTCTTTTTTAAGCTGAGTCGAGTGTAGCATTTTGATGGCGCACTCGAAATTTGAAATGAAAATGTCAAAACCGCCGTGGGAGATCGGACGTTAAGTTAAATTTAGTGTTGAGACAGTTTGACGTGCCCAACCCAAAGCTGCTTTGTGCTTTGTTGAACGCTGTTTATTGCTTTCTAGTATTTTGGCCTGTTAAAATTGAGCATTGTTGCAGGATAAATATAAATTTGACGTGTATTTCCTATTCTGCTCTAATCATGCACAATAATCTGTCTTGTTGGGGCATGCAGAATGGATTCTGCAGAAAATTTGTGCAGAATGGACATTGTGTCTGCAGTTTGCCATAGGTAGGGTTTTTAGATCAGGATAGGTTTTCTTTTCTGCACGATACATCCTGCATTCTCCAGCAGATATTTCCATATAAGGCATTATTCCATGAACATTGTTTTTTACTGCAATGCCATTGTTGTAAAATTCTTACTGCATTGCTATTGTTGCACTACTCTTACTACAATGCCATTTGTTGCAATATTCTTACTGAAAGCCACTGTTGCAATAATCTTACTGCATTGTTGCAAAATTTTAGAGCAATGCCATTTGTTGCAAAATTTTAGTGCAGTGCCATTTGTTGCAAAATTTTTACTGAAAGCCATTGTTGCAATATTTTAGTGCAATGCCATTTGTTGCAAAATTTTAGTACAATGCTATTTGTTGCAAAATTTTTACTGAAAGCCATTGTTGCAATATTTTAGTGCAATGTCTTTGTTGCAATACTTTTACTGCAATTCCATTGTTGCAATACTTTTCCTGCAATACCATTATTGAAACATTCTCATCCAATACCATTATTGTTAAACTGGCTACAGAGACAATACATCATCCATCCACTCGTTCAAACAACGGCGAAGCTTAAAGAAAAATCAATCGAAATTTCTTGCCGTCTCTTACTTTGTCATTCCTTGACAGATTCAAGATTGTACGTTATAGACAATAGTTTTTATCCCTCTTTAATCTCTCCATAATAAAAAAAAAATTCTATTCCAAAAATATAAAAATAGCAAATTCTTCTATTTTTTATTTTTGTTATCTCGACCCCCTCATTCCATTGATTCACCGGGTAATTCCTTTTACTTGCCAATATACTTCAATCTATCGCATATTGCCTTCCGCGGATCTCGAAATGATGCGAAGAAGAAGCAAAAAAAAATTTTTTCTGTCGTCTTCAACTTTCATTTGAATTTTAACACCTGCTGAGGAAATTTCATTGAACCCAAATGGGACTTGGGATTCTATCAAAGACTTCAACTTCAATATTTGAAACAATTTTTTCTTTCTTTCTTCTTCTCTCTTTGGAAATGGGAAAAGAAAAGAGAAATTTCTTGGCGATGCTGAAAAATTAACCTTGGCAATAAGTTAAAAAGCCTCGGTGATTCATTGTTTGATGATAAAAATCAAGGGTATAATAATTTATATTTATTGCTCTTGGTTTGCTTTTAATTTCCGGCAGAAATGTGATGAGTCGAGGATACGAGAAAACTCGATTTCAAACCATTTTTCATGCGCTTGCGCCTTGCTTTTCGACGCTCTTATCTCTTCATTTACCTTTCATCTAATTTACTTTTATCGCATTTTGTATTTGTATAATGCATAATGCCATGCATGGCACACATTTTCTATGATAATTACGAGGGGTTTACAGCTGTTGTTCCCAACACTTTTTTTTTATTGGCCCTCTTTTGATTTTGATTTTTGCTGTTATTAATTTACCGTATTACCCCGGATTAAACAACATGCCGGTAAAAAACGGGGTCGACCAATATGCCGTTAAATCGAGCCAAAAATCAAAAAAATTCAAAGCAGTCAAAAACTAAAACAAATTTGAGTTTTGTGTTTTGTGTTTTAGGTGTCACTTATTCTCATTAATTCTTAGTTTAATGAGAGTAAGTGATGTCTAAAACACAAAACACAACTAAATTTAATTTTTGAATGCAGCTAGTATCTAATAAAATTATGCAATTTCAACCTAAGTCAATTGTTTTGATGAGGAGTTATATACTTAGGTTAGGATGTGTATATTATTTGTCACTATTTTTTTAAATAAAAATTCATTTTTCCTATAGTATTCTTTGTGTACTCGCTTTTTCCGGCATGCTGTAAAACGGACCTCAAATTTTTTTTTAAATATCTGGTCAACCCCGATTTTACCAGCATGCAGCTTATTCCGGGGGTAATACGGTATATATTTGCATATTTCAATGGTTTTTAAAAATGCATGCATGTTTAGTTGGTTTTAAGATTTGGGAGCATATATTTGCAGATTTATGATAATTTTTGGATGGAGTTTTGTGAATTTTTGCAAATATTCACACAATTTTCTGTTGAAATCAGAAATTGATTTTTTGCTTAATTTTCACAAATTTCTGTGAGTGGACAAATTTCAATCTGAATTCACTGAAATTTGTATAAATTCAACCAGAAATTCATTCATGTTTGAATTTTTACAAATTATTGTGACTTTCCATTGAATATTTCTATAATTTTCATAGCAATAAATGCATGCATATTTTTAAGTTTTTATTTTTTAAGAGCATGAACTTCCAAGCCCTATTTATAATTAATTTTTTTTTTATTTTTCTCAATTACCTTCATCAATTCATGCACCTTTAGTGCCTTTAGTTCGAGATTAATGGTCCATGCAATCAATTCTAAAACTATACATTCAAGATTTCAAAAATTGTTAGTTTGAAAATCAATCAATTTTTAAAAAATTCAGTTATTTTTCATTTTTACTCTATACCAGTAAGAATATTAACATCATCCATTTGTAAGAGCAGAGTGGAATGACCCAACCACGTTACTCGAATTCCATTCTCTGGTATAACCTTAAAATTAGGCTTAATAATCGGCAGAATTTTTCTCAGTTCCTAAAAACAAAAAAAAAACATTCTTTTAAAAAAAAATCAAATTCAAAACCTCAAAACTAAGGTTGCTGTCAGATCGGTTTGGACCGGTTCTACAAGAAAACCAAACCGAATGTTCCAAGTTGCCGTCAAACCAATCGAATCAAACCGGCCGCTTTGAAGGCCACAAAACCGCACGGAATTGATCGGTTGACGGTTAAACCATCGGTTTACGTAAAACGGCACAAAATCGACGGAATTCAGTAGAAACAATTGTTTGCACAATTTTATACAGTTTTCTGTTGATTTCTATCGATTTTGTGCCGTTATCATTTGAGTTTTCCCTTAAAAATGACAAATTCATCTTTTATATGACAAATTTCCACTTTAATCGTGGAATTTTGACAAAAAAGTAATTATCGGTTTGTTATCGGTTGAAACAGTTGATCATGTCAACCAGCGGTTCGGATTAGACGTCGGCAAAACCGAATCAATAACCGTTCTATTCACAGTCCCAACATACCAAACCGACCCGAAACCTAAGCGGTTAACGGTTTTTAACGAATCCGACGGCAACCTTACTCAAAACCCTTACATCATCTTTCGGCACCCGGCTTCTATCAGTGGAAGTCAACTTCCACCGAATCGCATCAAACAACCCCGGTTTATGCTGCGTTTCCCAGGGAACCTCGAATTTCCCATTGATATACTTCGGCGCGGGCAAATACTCAGTCGGCGCAAACGAAACACCCAAACTTCTCACGGGTGTGTGTCGATTCAACAAGTGTCTTTTGATCGATTCCTCCCTCTGCCGATCCATTTCATCTCTCGATCTATAAAGACCCCTTCCTTCGACATCATCCCCGGTCAACAACTGCATCGAATGCCCCTTGTTGTGCAGATACCCCTTCGGGTACAACTTCGGCGACGGCTGAGTCTGCAACGGCCGCACGATCGAATTTCTCCGTTGTCTCAACCGATCGTACGGCGGCACTTTTCCGTCTTCATTCGGATGGATGATGGAATCCCGCCGAACGAGACTCTGTCGCCCGGTTCTCGGATCATAAACCGTCGCGTAACTCGTCGTTTCGTCCTCCGTGTCCAGCGGTTCATCGAAGGGACCCGTCGGGTGAACAACGCTCTCTCGCGGCAACAAAAGACGACCGTCGGTGGACCGGGAAAGCGATCCGGTCGAATGTTGTTTCCTAAATTGCTTCGGCGACTCAGTGTACGTGTACGGCTCGTAAGTATCAACAACGTTGCTGTTCCGGTTGACTGTGCGTGCCGCCATGTCGAAAAAATCTAAATTCCGGTTGACCGGTTGATGATATGTTTGTTGTTGTTGCTGCTGCGACCGGTCTTCCGAGGCCCAAAGACGGCCCAGGAGACCGATTTTTTTGCGAGTTGTTGTCGGAGTCACGTTTTTGCTAGACGAAGCCGAACTTGACGTGCGGCTTCGGGGCGAATCGAAGTCGGAAGAAGTCGGACTGGGTGCGTATGGGTAGTATGGACGTGGGTAGTGTCTGGTTTCGGCTTCTTCCGGTACGGTTTGAAGTTGTTTTGCTTTGAGAATCGCCGGTAGGGAGGGCGAGACTCCCGATGACGATGTTTGCGATGAAAGGGTCAAGTCGCTTGGAAAGGATTTGAGTGAATGTGAGTCGTTGGACTTCTTGTCTGCGGATTTGGGTTTTTTGCTGCGAACTTTGCGACCTACTAAAAGTGTTTCGTTCGGTTCGAAGTCTTCTTTCAGATGCACGTGGTGGCCTGTGGAACATATGAAATCTTCTCGTTTGAGCAATGATTTTTCGCCGTCGCTTGACGCGTCTGTGACCGATTCTTTTTCCCATTCTGAGTTGTCGATGCTGCTGCTTTTACTCGTGTTTCTGCTGTGTTTTCCTTTGCCTTTCTGCGTGGCCATGATTTCGTCGTTGTTGGAGTTGGTTTTGGTGCTTTTCCCTGTTTGAAAAGGGGAAATTTGTTTGATTATTTGGTTGAAATTGTGCGGTTGGATTTTGCTCGTGAAGTTATGTGAAGAATTTTGATTTGGGGTTGCGGGAAATGTGGGTTTGGACGGGGTTGTGTTAGAGGGGTTTCAGTTCGTTGGTGTTGGGGATTATTAGTTTTATTTACGTTGAAATTTGAATTTTTTACGATCTGAGTCGTTAAAATGTGGTTATTGAGTTTGCAAATTGCTTACAGCATCCTTAAATCCTCAGCATCCTTGCATCTGTGATAAAATCCCGACTTCCATTTTAGATGCAACTTGGAAATAGTGAAACGGGACCGATAAAGTGGAAAATATTGTTTTTATAGATTTAACGGAAGATTTTTTTAAAGAAAATAATTTATTTTAAAGAAATTAAGTGTTATTTTATTGTATTTATAATGAAAAAGGAATAAATTTCGTTTTAAATTTATTTTTTCGTTTTTACGGCGCTCGATCGAATCGCCTTTTCCAGCAGCGAAACAACCAACTTCCGAAATGGCGACCCGTTTGCTAAAAACTGCTGTGGCTGGTTTAAAATTGAGCAACCAGGCAAAATCTGTAAGAAAAAACTTTACAAACCTTTTTAAAACGAACTTAACGTTACGTATTATAAAAATAATATCTTTTTTCGATCTTAAAAATATCAAAAACTATAAATATCGTGATTAATGATGCAACATACAGAGTTTTTAATGCACAAATTTTATTTTCTCTCACGAAAGGTAATCTCCAAGAGATGGACAGGCAGACTAGCCACGTATGAACAAACATTAGTTAACGTGCCGGAAACTAATGTAACCGCTTTGAAAAATGGCGTCAGAGTTGCAACCGAGAATTCGGGAATTCCAACATGCACCGTAAATATTTTCTCCTGAGATTTTCACTTACGAGTACAAAATATTCATTTTTGTTTAAATTTATAAAAGGTTGGTTTGTGGATCGATGCAGGAAGCCGCTACGAAACCGACCAAACAAATGGAGTCGCACATTTCTTGGAACACATGGTTTTTAAGGTATGAAAAGTAAAAAAAAAAATTAATTTAAATGAAAATTTTGAATCAAAAAGTTAAAAATTGATTTTTTTGTTGTTGTAGGGGACGGCTAAGAGAGCTCAGACCAACCTCGAGCTGGAAATCGAGAACATGGGAGCGCATTTGAACGCGTACACGTCACGAGAACAAACTGTGTTTTACGCCAAATGCCTGTCCAAAGATTTACCGAAAGCGGTTGAAATTTTGGCCGATATCATCCAGAACAGTAAATTAGACGACTCTGACATCGAGCGAGAACGAGGAGTCATTTTGAGGGAAATGCAGGAAGTCGAAACAAATTTACAAGAAGTTGTGTTCGATCATTTGCACGCTACTGCGTTTCAAGGAACCCCGCTTGGAATGACCATTTTGGGCCCCACCGAAAACATCAAGTAAATTTTATTTTTTAAAAAATATTTTTAATAATAAAATAATTAAATTTCATTTAATTTCAGGTCAATTTCACGAAACGACTTAACTAATTACATCAAAAATCACTACAAAGGCCCACGAATCGTTTTGGCCGGCGCTGGCGGTGAGAAAATGAAATAAAATCTTAAAAAATAAAAATAAAATTAATTTTGTCAATTTTATGA
>JAQFZO010001121.1:0-17751 GCA_034695885.1 Geophilus flavus
CACAACACATGCCATGTATTTTTTATGGCATGTGTCAAGAATTTTTTAAGAAAAAGTATATATCTGCACCTTTCGGTGATTTTAAATGTAGTAAATAAGATAAATTGTGGTTTAAAAAGGTTTTTATTTAACATTAATCAAGCATCAATATATTCTAATTCTGGTTGGATTGAGGGCGAGAATGGTGTTCCAGTGTTTGCTGTAGTGATAGCTGTGTTTTTAGTTGGGTGCTTTTAAACTTTATCAAAGTGTGAGTTGAATTTTAAATTGAGTTTTGTGATAAATAGTAAAGTTTTGCTGTATTGATTTTCCCACTATGGTTGGCTTCACTGCATTACAACATTGTTTTTATTTGTTGGGAAGAATTTTTGCTTTTCTTGATAATTTTCAAAGGATGCATTATTCCATTAAGCTTTGAAAATGGATTTTTTAAATTTTTTTTACTTACTAATGTTCAGCGAAGACTTTTCTTCGGTTTTTATGGTTTTCGGGGAAAAGTCGCGATTCGGTTTTCGAAGGGAGTGAAACAGATTTGTGGAGAAAGTTGGAGTCTGGGTCCAAATTGGAATTACTGTAGATCTCTTTTAGCTCCACACAGGCGTGAGCCCATCAGTTTCCCCGGGGTGAGCACAGGAAGTTAGCAAGATGGATTTTTTCCATTCGTTTGAACTCGAAAAACACAGGTTTGGGTGAGTGTGGCAATGAAAATAAGAGTAAATGAACTGATCAGGAGGGACGGCTTTAAGGGTGGCTTCGATGATGGACATGCGAGATAGAGGCGAAGGAATGTAGCGGTTGCATTTTCTACGGTTAATATGGTTTAACAAGGAAAGTGCACAAAGTGGAATTTGCTGCTTTAACCGTGTCGAGTGCCACAGTTTATGTGGCAAGTGGTTTCTAACAAGTTGTGGTAAAGGTGTGTGTCTGGGTCTATGGGTTATGGCAATTTAGACGGGAAAATTTCACCGGCTTTTATTAACTAGATTTCGATACAAAACAAGTAATGATAAAAGGCGTTATTCAGATGTCGACACAAATGTGATGCCGATGCCTTTTACCGCTGTGACCTGAATTAGTAGCACAACCCTAACAGCGCTCCTAGCGGGATGGACTTCGGCCTGAAAAGGCTAATCGCTGGTTAGAATCCCTGATTAAACAAGGCTACTTGGCAATCCTTCACTGGTGTCCAGACGAACCGTTAGCTTCAACATAATAAGAAGCCTCCGTACGCCTAAAAATGGGGGGAACTACATAGAGGTGTGGCGTGGAAATTTCTCCGTCGGAAGTGGAACATAATTTCGCAGACACTTAACCTAACCTAACCTAACCCAACTTCAGTTGCAGAGATGTTTCAGATGTCTCAAAGTTGTGTCGGAAGAGTTACGATCGGTTCTTTCGGTCTTTCTGGGAACGACGTTTCCACTGACAGCCGCCAGGGCCAAAAGATTATTGCAGACTTTTATCTGAAAGTAAACTTTTGTCCTTTTATTTTTTAATAATACGAAATTGATTTGAAAAAGCCCAAAGTCCAAGAAAAAGTGGGCATTGTGGAAAAAATTCTTTTTTAATATCTCCAAATCTATTTTTCTTTACAACCGCACAAAAGTGTTAAAGAAATATTTACTTTACTATACAACTGGAGATGATGTGTCCACTTCTATCACGGCAGACATTTTTTTTCCTTCCTCCTCATCTCTTCAATCTTTGTTCGTCCACTCCGACTGGACATTATCTGGCTAGTCCATCAAGAAAGAAGCGAAGCGAGTCCATCCTAAACTGCTTTTCGGACTAAATCCGTCATTGTGAAAAAATATAAAAGTGAAGAGAAGGTTAAAAATATTTTTTTGGCACTTTTCCCTTGGTGTTTTGGTCAAGCAGAGTCTCTCCCCTGCCATAATAAGAACACAAGTAGGTCTGCCATTTCTCTTCAGTGGACAATAAAGTGAGAGGAATTGTGGAGATGGGATTGTGGGATGGGTTTACCTCCCAGGGGAGTTTGAAGCGAGTTTCTCTCTCCTCTCCTCTTCTTCTCTCTCAGCGTGTGCTAGTTTTTCTTATGTCTGGGTGTTTTTGAGTTTATCAATAAATGAAATCCCGAACTAGGGAGGCATCTTTGCCAAACAAGACATTTTTTTTTCTCCTTTGCACTTTCTTTTGGGTCAATATCTATTTTTTTTCTATCTATCTTTTTATTTCTTTTTTGTTGGATGTATTGGCTCAAGATTTCAGTGAAATTACATTAAAATGGATTTTTGACAGTACTGGATGTCGGATGTGACATTTGTGTGATGTAAACGACTGCGAAAGATAAAAAAAAACTTAATTTGGTTGAATGTGGTTAAAATCTGCGAGTTTATAAGTGAAAGTTTGATGGAAAGTGTTTTTGATGTTTTCTATTTTAGGGATCATAGCAACTTTCATATACGGAGGCTCTGTATGTGTTATCGTTAATGTTGAAGATGCAAACTGACAATCATAGATGTCTGTACTTGACCCATTTTTGTACTCCTTTCCCTAACCACTAATTGTTACCCTCTGGCTACATAGTTAACCGCCATCTTGTTACCACTGTCTGTAACCACGCTGCTGTACGAATAAAATAACCGTTGTTTCTAAGCAAAATAACAACAGTTAACCTAGTCCGCAGTTTGTGCAGAGTTGATCCTATGTTTAAAAAATCCTATATTATTTGGAAAATGAGAAACGATGTTCATCAATTTTAGTTTTGTTTGATAATTTTAACCAAAACCTACACCCAAATTCCGAAAATACATAAGTCAGTTTTACGTTAAGTTTTTTTAAAGTCGTTCAATATATTCTTAACTTAGAGAACTTCATTTAAATCAAGTTAAATAAAAAACAACTTGTAACTTTTTAACTTTATGTACACCTATTGATAAACAAGAAGTTAAAACAAATTAAATACATTCGCTATCTAGTGGCTAAATCTAATAAAATTAATCTCACATATGGAATGCCAACTTGTACAAAACTAATGTCTACACATTAAATGTTTTAAAAGTTAAAAAAAAATCAATCGAAACAAGACTGACTTGTGAGTGAATTTGCACTAACTGAACGGGTACACACTCGAACTAGACGCACGATTAGTATCGCTTAACACGTTAATTGGTAAATTGTGCACGGATGGATCGAGTTTGTTGATTTTTTGCCCGTTATTGCAGTTTCATTTTCCCCTAGTGATTGTTGGTTTTTCAGCAAGCGATCCATTTATTAGAAATGTTAGGGGGTGTGTGACAGTTTGATTTGATCTGTCAGAATATTTTTGTGTTGTTCGCTCGGTCCATTTATCACTCGGCAACGTTTTGTAAGGAAGGGTGGTGGTGGCAGCGGCATCACAAGAGAGTATTGGATTTTTACTAAGAAGAAATCAGGTGTATAGGAATCGGTTAGAGGGAAAAATGTTTTCTCCCTCGTGGCTTTTATTAGCTTTGGGTCTGTTCGCTTTCTGTCCATATAAGTATATACCGTGGATTCGAACATAAAATATCAGTCGAGTTGCCATCGTGTAATGTTTACATGAGAGTGGTTTTACGATGAAAAATATTACAAAGTCACAACAAAATTTAATACTTTTTTTTTCGAGTTATTTACACATTTTTTTGTCGAGATTTGGTATAATTGGAGTTTTTCTTTAAGATACTTTGAGCTAAAACTCGGCCGAGCAGAACCGGTGGGAGGGTGATAGGAAGGAAGAGTTGCAATTACTGGTTTAGTAAGAAAAGGAAATGTGAAAGAGAGTCGGAAATTGAGAAAACGTGATGGGTCGAACAGTTGCGTGCAATTTTCTGCTTTGTGTTTTTCTACTTTCGACTCGAGGAAAATGTTTTAAAAAATTCATCAATTTTTTTTCTTAACATATACGGTACGTGTATTTAGAGTACTATATAATCCGTTGAATTTTATATGGATCATCCGAGAATGGGGATTATTCCTTCACTTATTTGGCTTTCTAATGAAAACTACAAGTTTAATCTTCTTAAACCACCATTAGCAAAGATTAATTATTTATTTATGTTATTTTGTTTAAGCAAATTTCTTTTTGAGGAAATGAAAAATTATTATCAAAATTTACTCCGTCGTCCGGGAGTAAATTTGGAAGGTATGAATTTTTTAATCGTATTCTTCGGGACAATTTCGGCGGTCGACCGACGTTTCCCCGATGAAGGAAAATGTTTATTCGAATTTAGTAAAAGGTCGGTCTGTGTTCATAGTGAAAAGAATATGAGGTGTGAAATGCATTAAGGTTTGCATGGGTGATGGACGCACGCTGGGAATGTCAGGACGATAAGGAATGTTGACACGCGGCGGCATCGAGTGTGTCCATCGACGTACGTACTGTAGGTTTGGACGTTTTCATCGATCTGATTTCCCTTCTCTGCATCGCAATATCCCTCGAAGCGCCATTATAAACGTGCATTCGCTGACCCCGAGAGCCGATAAAGGTCGTCGACGCACAAACCGAGCTTTGGTGCAGTGCAAAGTTGCCAGGCAAAAGCAGAGAGTGCGAATTCCAGGCTTGTCAAAAGTGAAGACGACGAGCATTTTGTCTCTTTAGTTAGCTGCATTTTTGGTATGCGGCGGCGGGCGGCCGAGCAATATGCAGCATCGGGCTTTTGACCTTTGTTTAATGTTGTAATCGTGTAGGGTTTGCGTAAGAGTTGCCTGTCAACGCGAAGTAGCCGATGCTTTGGCGCTGACAGCCGTCTAATTACACTTTATACTAGCAGTTGGGCCAACGTACATGGCTTTCACTTCCGGGATCGATGAGAGTTGCAATGGATAGTATAAAGGAGAAATCCATGTTACCTGTTGGCTTTCGTGCCACGTTTTATTACATTTTACATCGTATTTACTCGCTTTTATAATCCCAAATAGCCTAACTGCAACCTATGTACCGTTCTCGATGGTTCTTTTACTATGTCATCTCGTTGCATCTCTAAAATGGAAACTTTTTCAAAGAATGATGAAGATCGAAAACTTCCCAAATCAAATGTTTACATTACTTAATGCACCTGGTCAATTTCGGCCATTTTGGGTTAATTGATAAATTCTGATGTCATATCGATAAATTCTGATGTCATGAATCATGACTCTAGCCACCTTACACCAACAAATAGTGTTACTCAAGTGCAAATAGTCCACTTTTTGATTGAACTTTATTACTTTAAATCAAAATTGTGCACTTTCTCCTACTACGTAGGTGATATTAAGTTTTTATCCCATTTTGAATAGTTCAGTGTGGGATACTTCACTTGTCAGTGTACAAGATGATACTGACATAATGCATCTCTTCTGATTCCTTCCACATCTGGCCAACACAACCTTGTTACATTTCGTCTTTAAATATCTCTTTCGTCTTTTTTTCCTGTTAAATTGAGAAATTCCAAGTAAGTAAGCAAGAAATGGAATTTTTTTCTATTTTTTCTCTTTCTCTTTTTCTTGTTTGACATGCTTTCTGAGTCTGATAGTGAAATTAAGTTTCACTAACATTGACAACATAATGATAGTCCTCTTGTTTCCACTGCACCAAATGAGTTGTTGGCAGTCACTCAAATGTCGAATTAACCGACTAAACATTTTTATTTTATTTCTTCTTTAATTTTTTTCTCTCCTCCCTCCTTCCCTCCATCCTTCCTTCTTTTAAATTCTTTGCTTCTTTGTGGTAGAAATGATGCCCAAATTGAAATGAAGACAGTTGACAACAAAATCACTGATGTGGAATAGGGGAAAAAAAGAAAAAAAATGGTTTTGTCTGTTCTACACACTCAGGAGGTTTAGCAAGGTTCTTTATGTAAATTTAAATGTTCCTTTTTGCTGTGATTTATTACAATAGTTATTGCCATGAAGGAAAATGGTGCCAAAGTCTTGAAAAATTTGGTAACAAAAGTTGATGTTTTTTATTTCTATTCTCCCCCTTCTTCTCTTCCTGTCTGTTTCTACTCAAATTGTCCTCGTGGGTGACATAAAAGAAGTCAGCAAACTCATTTTTTGGTGATAAATTTTTTTTAGGAGATTTTATTTCAAGTGCACATTGTAAAAAAGAGGAGAAAGAAAAAAAAGTTTAGTTTTCTAGGTAAAACAATAGAGGTCAGTAAGAAAAGAGTGAGTGTAAATAAAGCATGAGTGGTGGGGAAGGGCTTGCTACTGGCTGTTGGTAATAAAATATTTTACTAGCAACTTAAGAAGAAAATAAATAAATAAAATCGATTTCTAAGTCGTGGACTGAGCAAGCCATCCACAATGCAACATCATGACTTTTTTCAAGAGACGGATCATTCGTGGCCCGAATGGGTAAATGCTTATGTAAAGAAACAAAGGTCCCTAGAAATGAAAAGTAAAACCAACCATGAACCCAAACGCCAATGGGTACTTATCAATTTTAATTACTGACCGCACTATTTTAGTGTGTGGTACTGCAATACCAGGTCAACCCATGACGATTGTACCCATTGTATGCACAACTTCTAAGTCTTTATTTTTATGACCAGAGAACATGATCTTGACCTGGAAATGAATGTTGGAATATCTGGAGCCTGCGCAGTCACGTTCTTCCTTTCGACGTGGCAATCGAGTCGAGTAGACGTTGGTCTACCGTTAAGATGTTCGATGATTGCAGTGCTTATGCCACTTATTGGGAAGTCATACCTGCCACTAAGGCTAATGATGACTTTTAAGAAAAGTGGCTGCTTTCAGCTAGCAATTTAAGCTTATGTTACTTCCGGTTGTTGGCTTGTCATAAGTAGATATGCTCAGTAAGTACCATCAGCCGCTCCCACCGGTTTATAAATTCATGAAAAAAATTGTTCTGCTGCATCCTTATGAGACAAGCTGCACATGAATTGTGCCACTGGCCATCTCCAGTCTCTTATTTTGATAATTGGAAGTGGAATAACTTGTGGATAAACAAATCTTTCGGTATACAGGCAATCAGGCATCAAGCGCATATTCCATTATTTTCAATTTTAAGATGAACTAGTTCCAGGTTTAATAATATTGGTTTATTGGTTTAGTTGTGTAAATACTAAATATTATGTAATGTTTACACAATCCCGTATAACTGGGAGTTATTAATTTTTTTTCTCTTTTTATTGAAGCGCATGACTTTAAAATTTGTATTTTTCGATAGATTTATGTAATGAGAGAATTGTGGTCAGGAAGAGGATTTGAAGCAGTGACATGTGCATAAATTGGATTTAAATTGTGCTGTTTGGATGAAATATACATGGGAAAGAGAAGGTCTTTAGTGCACATGACGAATTGGCCTGGTAAAACCCGTTCGGTTGATTGGGTTATCAAGGAGCAACATATGAGCTACCGTACGGCGGCCCATTAATTACATAAATGTATTATGTATGCCACAGATCACTGACCACCCATCATTTAACACCGATGCATAACTCAGCGCAATTTCCCTTTAAATTTTCCCATTTCTTCCTTAGCGACAACGCGGGTTTTCATGTGGTTTCCAAAAGTCCAGGAATTTATCGGTAAGTTTTCGATACGAAGTGGAGGCAATGGGGTAATGATATTTAAGATACTCAGGAGTGACTGAGGCCATACGGGACCTGACAAGTATACAAATATTAAAACTTCAAAATGAAGTACATACGATGCATATAAATCAAAACACATTTTTAACGTCTGAAATATGTCTTCGGTAACGATACGAAGTGGAATATTCCTTTTATACGTAGGTGGATTTAGGACCAGGCAAAGGTATTAATTGATTAGATTGTTATTGTTATGGTTGTTTTGGCTTTAGCGACCCTAATGTGGAAGGGCTTTGTAGTTAGTCTCTGATTGACTGGAGAACAAACTTTTCAGCCAACTCTTCTCTAATGTCCAAATAATCCTCTAAAAGAGGGATCATTACTGGAGGTTACCAAATACCAATGTATATCTTTACTTTACTAAAGTTTGTGTTACTGAAGCGCAGAGAGGCACAAGGAGATCAAGCACACACTTTAAAATCTTAACCTATAGAGTGGTTTAATTGAAGAAATACAAATAATCAACAGTAACACCGCTGCATCACACAATCCATAAATGAATGCAAAGAACTTTCTAGAAACCAAACAAGAGGATGAAATATTGGCTTAAACAAAGGAAAACGCTTAATAACAACAAAAAATTCTATTAACAATTATAAGAAACATAAAGACTTCAACTAACAATGAACTCTATTGGCAAACATTAAAACTAAACACAACAAATGAGAAAAGAACTGCTTCACGCCATTTGCATTTTTCTGTAGTCACGTGACTCCAGGCCATACATCATCAACAACGCCCTCTGGTGAAAATTTCCACAAGCGAATAAAACCACCAAATATTTTTCGCAAAATCATATGACAACAATATTAAACATAAAATGAAATAAAATAAATGGGAAGAATGATGGATTTTCATCAGATTTTATTTATTAGACTCTGGCATTAATTTTTTTTCTTTCTCTCTTCGGTGGGAAAAAGAAATCCATTCTCCGGTTTTTCATCGTCTTTTGTATTTCTTCTTCGCTTTTGTTAAGTTTTCAGTTTGTTATGTGTATATATAGCAACATAAAGGGTTTTTTTTCCTCCTTTCCTCTTTTCTTTCAACGTTTCTTCTTTTCCAGTGGCGTGTTTGATGTTCAGTGTGGCTGAAATTTCTCTTTTCTTTTTTCTTTATTGGTCGGTTGAGGTGAGCGATGTCGTCTCATTATTATTCCGCGTGTGTAATGTAAGTGTGTTGATTCAGGAGTTGAACACAGGCAAAATCCAATTCCCGTTTAAATTTTTACCCGTCTGCTTTTATTTCTTTGTGAAAAAAAAGGGGGAAAGGAAAGAGAAGAGAATGTGGAGAGAAAAAATGTGGAAAATTTCTTTTTATCATTTCACTTTGGCCATAAGGGAATTTTTAAACTTGCTTATTTCCTATTTTATTATAATTTTTTCCTTCAAATTGCAATTTTTTTTCTCTTCTTAACTATTCATGAATTTGGTATTTGGCTTTTTAATATCTTTTCTAGTATAAAATTTTATCCATTGTTTTGCCTTAAGCTTCAATTTTTTTACATATTTTTAATAATTTTTTAAAAAGAAAATTTTTTTGCATTTTCTGTTGGGAGTTAATTAATTTTGAGTTGACACTGAGGCATTGGGGATTAAGACAAATATGGAAGGAGAGAGGGAGAGAAGATGAACTTAATTTCTCAAAGGGATTATTAATGTTTTATGTTTATGTACATGTGTATAGGGTGGTTGTTTAAGTGGATTTTACTTTTATTAGCAAGATGACTGACTATTCAGCTGATCCACAGCCCACAAAAGATGTAACGAGATGAAATTTACTCATCTGAGTCATTTTTGATCTTCTTTTAAGGTTTAAACATCAGAAATTGCTTTTTTTGGGTGTAAAAGAATGTAATGGGTGTGATAAAAGTCATTTCAACACCTGAAATCAGTTTAAATATGGGTTTTTGAATTTTATTTCTATTTATGTTTTGAAAATTCGCCACCAGGTGTTGAGTGGGAAGCGCCACCTGTATCTGTATATAGGATGGTTTGGAAGGTTATTTCCTTCTTATGTTGCCTTGGACAGGAAATATTACTGAAAGTCAATGTAAATAAACTTGGAAAAGGGGAAATATTTACACACTTAAAAATTGTTTACCTCCAGCAGAGCCATGTTGGCCAAAATGGACCCATGCTGGTATGCATGAGTTTGGACGAAACTACTGTTTTATTCAATAAATGGCCATTTTGCAGGAAGAAAAAGAGAATAAATGCCAATGGACGTGCATCGAGCAATCCATTCGTACCGAAATTCACAATTTCCCACCCGAAAAGATGAGAAAAGATGCGAAAGCTAGCAATTTCCCTTGCCGCATTCAGAAATTAAACTACTGTATTTTAAGATGTTTAGTTTATGTTTTAAGCTTTAACAAGTTAATTAATGTTAGTTTTGGAAGAAGTAAAGGAGAATAAATGCCAATGGACGTGCATCGAGACAACCAATTAAGCCTTTTTGATATTATAGACAGTATAATATCATAATTTTGCATATATAGTAAAATATTATAGTGAATCATATAGTGCTACTTTACAAAACACTATGGCATTATAATGTGTACTTTTCCTGTAGGATATAAAAACACGAGAAAAGATGCGAAAACCCGCAATTTCGGTAACCGCATTCAGAAATTATCTATTGTGTTTTAAAAAATTTAGTTTAACCATGTTTTAAGCTTTAACAAGTTTTGTATGAATTAACCGTGATAAAATTTTGTTTACATTGTGTGATTGGAATAAAAAGAGCAACAAGAGTTAAAGAGAGACGCCGTTTGCAGAGGAATAGAGGATCATGCGATGCAGAATTACACTTATTGGATATTTTTTCTATTCGCAAGCCCCAACCATTTTGAATGAACTGCAGAGAGGGGGGAAATTGAGGCCTGGCAAATGAACAAACTCCCTTTAACAGCCTCTTGCAAGGCAGGCCCTCTAATTCAGAGGTGGTCTGATTTATGTTGCACATATTTTACGTCACTTAAATTGCATTCAGTTAAAGTTGGGTGCACGTACACTCTTTACCAGGTGTGTGCCCACACAGGTGAAAGTTATTTTATTAGGAAAAATAAAAAAAAATTCAAAATTGGGTTCTCATTTTCTCAATTTTTCATTTATTTCCTTTTATTTTTATTAAAATGGATCATTAATGTAAGGTTGATGGAATTTTCTTCAATATATTATTGGAATTTTGTGAGATGAGATGAATATTGGAATCTAAATGGTGTTTATTGAATTGCAATGAGGGAATTATGAGCAAGAGACAGATGTAGTATGTTGGAAATGTTCATAATCTTTGACCCTCTTGAGTTAGTTTTCCCCAGAGAACATTTTCTCTAAATTGTCTGTAATGGTTGTTTAAATATTCAACAGATGGTGGGTAATTACATAATTGGTCATGTGGGCATGTGTAAAATAGTGAGATTCCAGGAAAAAATAATGAAAATTAAACACATTTTCACTGATTTACTGATCAGGCCTCGGTGTGGAAAAGAAATTTTGTTTTCCGATAAACCGGATTTATTTTGATTTGGTAGGAAACTTTGATCGGGTATTCGGTATTCGTTCGAATGTTACAAGCCGAATAACTTCCAAATGTTCAGCTAACCTCCATCTCTACTCTAACAATTCCATAGATGTCTACTAGATGTCACTAAATGTCACTTTGGGTAGTTATAAAAATGCTCACCAAATTGAGTAAGGGAGCCACTGGTGCAAATGTGTGCAAAAACTTAATATATTTATGTAATTTCATAGCTATACTTATGATATATCATTTAAAATTATTTACAATAAACTGAAATTTTGATTTTCGATTTGCAGAATGTAAATCACCTTAAACCAGGCCGGGGCTACTTTGATTCGGAGGAAAACTTGATCGATTATTCGGAAACTGAATAACTTACAAATATTGAGTTCATCTCCATCCCTACTCTAATAATTACATTTCAATAATTTAACACCAGATGTCTCTCTAAGTGGTTACAAAAATGCTCACCAAACTGAATGAGGGAGCCACTTTTGATAAATGTATCAAAAATCCCAATATTATTGTAATTTCATACTTATAACTAAGATGTGGCATTTAAACTGATCAGTTTTTATGATTTTATGGATTTTTTATGACATCATGAAACTTTTAATGTGAAAAAGAAAGAATGAAAGAATGAAGTAATTTTGTGAGTGATTTACCTGGATGAGTAGAGTAAGTTAGATTTAGAGTGTTAAAATGTGACCAAGGTTTGGCTGGGTATTGATTCTAATCCTATTAAATGTGGTTAGGATTTAGAAGGGTCATTTGGAATTTGATTAGAGTGGAATAAGGTCAAAGTGGAATTTTTAATTTCACTTGGGCTGATTTTAATAATTTAAATCATGGGATTTGAATTTAAAAAATTTTTTTTCTTTGACATTCAAAGAATGAATAAAGAAGAGACAATTTTTTTCTTCTAAAAATAAAATTGCACAGTTTCATAGTCTGTATTAACATTTCATGCATAAGACTCAGTGTTAGTAATTGAAATTTTAATTCTACAGGATGGGACGGGATTTAATTAGTTTTTGCAATTTTTTTTCTTTTTTTTATTCTTTCTCTTAAGAAAGTTGTCTTTTATTTACTCTAAAGTGTGGAATTTCTCATGGAAATTATTTCAGGCTTGTAAATTGCACCATAGAAGAACAATTATAATAAGTTGATATGATTTAAAAATATAAAAAACAAATTTGCAACTACCCAGAGCGCCGTTATGAGTTTCAAAAATGTGAAAATTGTTTGTTTTTTCTCTTAAATAAACCAGATCTAATTTTGTTGTTATTAATTTATTGCATACATCATGCATTAATCACTACTTAATGCATAATTTCGTTTTAATTAAGGAGTTTGCATAAGTATTATGGGCTGTTTGGTTTTTCATAATTTTAATGAGTGTGGCTTTTTGCCACCAGGTGTCAATCTACGGTCGGTTATTACCGGTTTGGTTGTTTACGGATTTTCGGTAAGAAAAAGTCGATAGAAATTAGAGAAATCGAGCAATTTGACGTTGTAAAATGTGGTGTTTATTGTAATTTGATGGTTTCTGATGAGTTTACGACTAATTCACGTGATTTTCTTCACTTTTTAGATGATTAAAATGGCTGATTATCATTTTAACGGGGTTTTTCGGTCAAAAGAGGTAATAAATCTCAGTATTCATTCGATTTTGATCGAGAAATTACACAATAATGTGTTTTTTAATCCCCAAAATTGAACATTTTATGATTTAAACTCGAAAAGAGATTTTTTTTTATTGTGCACCGGTCTGTACCTAGACAAAGACAAAGTTAAAGATGGTGCCAAAACTCGAGGTACGTTCATCATAAATTCACCAAAAAAACTCAATTTAAAATATATATAAACACATTACGACTATTCAGATCGAAAAATCGAGCGATTAAACTCTTTAATTCGAATAAAAACAATCGATTTTCGTCATAATTTCAATTGCGTCATAAATAATTTGTTTTTCTCTTTCTCCCAAATTAGACTTTAACCTGACGACCCGAAGGAGGAAGAAAATACGTTTTAAATATTTAATATTGGCTGAAAACACGACGAAACAAGTTAAATTGGGAGCGCAGAAGCGAAAGGAACTCGTTGATTTCGATTGGTAAGTAATCGGTTTCCTCTCGGAAGGAATTAATTAATCATTTAATTGATTAATTAAAAGCAGAAAATGGATCACTCGCAACGAACGATCACGTTTCGCATTAATTCGCGTTAAATCGAATTTATAAACGCCCAATTCGATCAAAATTTTGAATATTTTCCAAAGAAATTATAGAAAAATGGAAAAAAAATTGAAAAAAGATTTTTTTTTGGTTTTTATGTTTATGAATACGTGCCAAAAGGGTGAGTTAAAAGATCCTTTCGGGTGAGGAAAATGTGCGATTTTTCTATATAAATGCTTTTGTATTAACAGTTGGAATTTGCAGCTGTGCCAAATGATTTTCCCCTCTCTTTTCCACGTTTTACGATTGATTTACGATACACTCGAGTGTTTCCTCGCCAGAAACCAATACTACATGATATTTTCTTTGTCTTTTTACTATTTTTTTTGGCTTTAATCAAAACATTTGTATTTTTTTTACTTTTTATTTCTTTTTTTGGTTAAATTGGGTGAAATTTTAAGTGGATTTTCGATATTTTTCAACTAAAAGACAATTTAGGGTTTGTTTTTTACGGATTTTTGTCATTTTGGAATTATTTTAACATTTTATGGTGGATTTTCGGTATTTTCACCTGATTATTAATGGTTAAAATCGATTGAAGTTATTTTTCACGTGAGTTTTAACCATTGAATTAAAATTTAAACGAAAAGTCTTGAAGATGGGTGACACATCGATGTTCCCTGGAAATCCAAGTGACTAAAAAAATCATTACTAGGCATTTCATTTAGTGGTTCAATAGTTTAAATTTTGTACAGCAGCTATGGTATTTATGACTAAAGCTGGTTAACTGTTCCATACAATCAAAATCCAAAAATCTTTCTTTTATGCTTTTAAAGTGACTCAACGACTAGAAAACGGTTATGGCTTTTAGTCGCTTTAAACTAGGGAGTAGGGTTACTGGGACTCGATTAAAATTTTTAGTCGATTAATCAAGAAATGTTAATCGATTAATCGACCGATTAATTAGAAATTAGAAATTAAAAATAATGATTTTCGGGTTAAAAAGTGAGTATTTTCGCCCGGATAAAAAATAACGGGAAAAAAATGATTATTTTCTGGTGAATTGTGGAAAAAAATACGATTTTCGGGTGAATTTTGTCTATTCATTCAAAAATTGCTGCCATTTTGAAACCGATTAATCGATTAAACAAAATGTTAATCGGTTAAGACTTTAATCGATTATTAATCGATTTTTAATGGATTCTTTATTTTAATCGAAATAGTGAATAAAAATTTTGGTGCCATTTTGAAATGGATTAATCGATTAAAGGTCCAATCCTACTTTAAATGCATACAGTACAATTTTGGTAGATGAGCTTAGTACCACAGACTCACAACTACTTTTCGCGTGAAAACTGCATAGCGAAATGAAAAAATGCACTCGACTCATTAATTTCACTAACAAGTCAGAGTGGTATACCAAGATTTTTTTCACTTAAAAAAATTTCACTCTGATTGCTTGAAAAATAAAAATAAAAATAATTGTTTTCGCTCGCATCCTGCATGAAATCGCAGACGCTTCTTTTCACGCGAAGAATCTTTCATCATGCGAGCTGAAATTTTAATTTCACTCAAGATAGTCATAGATATTCTACGCTGTAAATAAGGGTGTCTCTGCTGTTACGAATACATCAAAAGTGTCTATTGTTTATTTAAAGACACTCGTCAGTGTGAAAATACATGTATAGGAATATTGTCTGTTTTGATAGTAAGAAAACTTGAATTTCTTTAAGAGTTTAATGAATAAATCCAACATCCTAAATCTGTTTAGTTTTTAATTTTATCTCTTTTGGTTCTCGAGTTATTGGAAAAATTGTGAAAAATCCATTTCAACCAAATTTCAATGGCTCTGTCTGGTGGGTCTTTAAATCATCTGGTCAGTGAGTCAGTTTTTTTAAAAAAGAAATTTAAGTTTTATTTACCATAAAAAAAACAAAACAATATTTTGGTACTGAATAGAAATAATTGATCACTGTTTATTTACAACTGTTGGAATTAATTTAGTCGTCACTAGAGGGCGCCTTAAAATATCACTTGTAAAGACCCCCTTACATTCGAATAAACTGTAGTAGCCATATTGGTATTGGAACCTAAAACTAACAACAACAACATCCGAATGTGTTAATTCGTGGTACTACGGTAGGTACGTATGTAAAAAAGAGGAAAAACAGAGCGATGTTTGTCACCGAGTCGAGTTTACTCCTCCTCCTCCGAGATTGTTTGCGACTGCGACCGAAGAGAGGAGAGAGTGGAGAGAGAGAAGAATATGGAATTTTATTTAGTCGAGTGTTTGTCGATTAAACGAACCGCGATGGAAAATCAATGGGAAGAAAAGTCGCAAAGGGTTGATCTTGCTGGGGGTTGGCTAAGAAAAAAGATAAATAGAACGCTCGACTAATGGTATGATTCATTGTTGACGAGCGAGTCGTGGCGTTGTTAAGTGGAGCATGTGCAATGATATCCTTGCATTAAGCTTCACTCTTTCTCTCTCCTTCTCTCTTTGGCATTGCATTTTTAATAGTTTATCAATAGCAACTGTTGGCTGCTTTCAATTTTCCCATTGGAGCGTTCATTTGGATGGATGGATGGATGGATGGATGGTGGATGGATGGATGGATGAGGTTTCTTGGAAAAAGTCCAGTCGATACAAAGAAAAGAAGAAAAAGACGAAGAAGAAAAACTTCTCTACACTGTATCTTTTTTATTTTTTATTTTTTATAGAAAAATAACAAACCAAAACTTTTATTATTTATTTTTTCCTATTTTCTTAAAACTGGAAAAGAAAAAAAAATAAATAATGAAAAAAAGAAAAAAAAAACAAAAGGAAATTTTTTTTGTTCTTTTTCCTAAAACAGCTGTGGACTATTGGACCATTTTCTGTGGTTGATTTTTATTTTCCATCCATGCAAGACCGGAGTAAATTGTTTGCTCCGCTATAGTTTTTTTTTTCTATATGTAAATAAAATAAATAAATTTAAAAAAAAATATTACAAATTGTTGAATTTGTTGAATTTGTTGAATTTTTTTCTTTTCAGATGTCGATTGGTCGTTGCAGGTGCGAAGACTACAAAATCGGAGGTCAGAGACAGGGACCGGTATCGCTTGACCGTCAGTCAGTCAGTCAGTCGTGGGTTTTCGGTGTCTCTAATTTGAGCCCGTTTAGAGTTTAGTTTAGCCCTTTAGTAGGGATTTTCGGCAGTCGAGTATCAGTTGGTATTAATTTTTGCCTTTCAGGTGACGATTTGTTGCACCTGTGAAGCCGACGCGGGACTTTAGATCCATGGTGGGTACCGCTTTTGCCCTGAAGTCGGCCTGATAGCAAATGTTTTGTTTGGTTTTGTGATTGACTGATTGAGCCCATTTTGATTTACTGTATTAAAATTTGATTTCCCAATAGTTTTTTTTTTTAGGCGCAGGCCGATGATTGGTTAGTTAAGAAGTTAGGAGTGTTTAAATTTGTTTCGTTTCAGTCGGCTGATCGAAGTGAGGAACGGAGAAAGACGAAGTTTGCCGAAAAGGAGAAAGGTAAAGCCGGTGATGGAGTTTTGGAATTAAATATTTAAAGCGTTGTTGTTTGTTTTTCTTTTGATTTTGCAGGAATTGTTTTTCTGACGATCCGGAATTGCGATTTGTTTACGTCGGCCTAACTCACCAATGGTAAGAACACAAATACGCAAATACGCAACGAAATTTATAAAAAATTTCCGCAATTACTTAGAAATTTTTGTTTGCGTGCTGATAGATTGCGCCAAAACGCAAAACGCAAATCTACATTTCAAACGAGATCGAGTAAACACCCGGGTACCGGTAGCACTAAAAAGAGATACAGCTTTTTGCACTTAGATATGGGCATTCACACGGAATTTATTCGAATTTCAACAAAACTACCTTAATTTGATCCTAAAAAGTACATAGAACTAGCGTTTGCACCTATTTTAACATTTTCGAGTGTTTGTTCGACTTCTACAGTCTTTTATTACCTTCGATTCGATCACAGAACACTTAGATCGGGTCGAATGGTCCTCCATTGTGGTTGCATGAAGCGCGCATGCTCACAACTTTCGTATTGCATTTAGTAGTCACCGCAAAACTCAGTTTTTTGCTTGTTGCGAACCCCGAAACGAAATCATTTTTTCTAATTTTGCGTACAAAAATTGCGTTGCTTGGCAAAATTAGGTTTGCGCAAACTGTCTAATAGGTACTACTCAACAAATTAACAAAAACAAGATAATCTTGAAAAAATTCGTAGTGATTGTGCTTTTTCGCTTCGTATAAAGAGAACGTGTGATCTGGGATCGGTTAGAAATTTTTAACCTCTCACTTTCACCAATTCCCAGTTCGGCCGTTGGTGACGAGTCGACGCATGCACCGACAGATCGAACACACTCTTATTAAGATACAAGCAACGTAGCGAGAAAAAAACAACTCATTACTCTTAAAAAAATAAAAAAATGCAAAGTGATTAAACTCCATAA
>JAQFZO010001122.1:0-17748 GCA_034695885.1 Geophilus flavus
GAAACTGGGTCGTTAAAAAGGGTAGTGCCCTATACCTTGTTGTAGCAACACATACGTGAGAAAACAGGCAAGATGAATAGGCACCCCGCGTGTTATGTTGTACTGTTAAGGGTAATGCAAGGTGATAGGTTGCTTCAATCACGTTTTTGGTGTAATATGTGTTATCACAATCAATTGAACACGCTAAAGTACATAAACCCCTTTGCGTAAGTGCACGAGTTTGGGTTTTTAATATTGTAAATGAATGTGATCGAAATCCAAATGGTGCACCGATTAATTCGGTTGTACGATATGTAATAAAGTAATGGTAATAATAATTATAATTACATTCAAAATCTTAATTATGAAAGTTTCTTGTATGACTCATCTTGGTACACGATGTACGGGACAGAGCAAAGTAATTTCGAGCACAGCATGGAGTTTCTTGACCTTGCCTTTTATTACAAAAGCATCTCTATACTACATTTGTATCATAATGATCATTATTTTTGTACAAAAGATTGTTAGATTGTTTTTATCGTGTTCTCTTGTAAAAACAATTCAATAACGTGTGAAAGAAGCCTAGCTTTAAGAGGTCAAACAACTTATGAGGTCATAAGGTTTGACGGATAATGCAAAGATTTACTTATGATGAATAGTGATGTTTTCACGAGTTTTTGAATTAATAAATTTTTCGATAATCACGTTTTTTAATTTTTTAATTTTTAAAAATACCTTTAGACGTGTTTTCAATATATTATTAGAAGGAAAAATAGGATTGAAACCTTTTAAGGGTTTTATGGGCTTGGCCGAAGGTATAAATACAGTACAACATGTTCAATGACAATCATGCGGTGATGGTAATTCATGTAAGATGACGAGAACTACAGGGAAGAATGCCATTTATAGGCAAAGGCGTTGACTATGGTTTTTAAGAATTTGTGTTAAACTGATAAGGAGAAATTTACTAATTATAGGCTGTAAATGTGTAAGAAGAATAAATCAACTCTTACAACTTTTGATCGTCTTTATCGTCTGTGAGTAAATATTTTCACTAAGAAAATTTAATTAGATTTTTTTTTTAAATGAAATTTTTAAAATGAAAAAAAAACTTTTCTTTTCTATGAGAAGGTTTTAAAGGCCCCAGATTTCTATATTTGGGTCCAATCAAGCGTTGCCTTGACAGTACTGGGTCATCCATTCACGTCTGTTAACACTTTTGTGTTATCTGGGTTACGTAATTATTTTTTTGTTTTTGTAATTTTACTTTTCTGTTTTCAACTTGGGGATTAAATTTTTTATGTTAATGTTGTCTAGTCATGTATTATACAGAGTTTCAGATTCGGTTTTATCCGAACTGTGAAACTGCAGTTTTTAAATATTACAGTATAGTTTTGGGGAATTTTCGGTTGTTTTCTGGTGTGTTTTGGATGGTCTTTGACGAAGGTTTCTTTGGCTTCCAGTGGTTATGGGTATCTATTATCTATTCCACAAATTTGCAATTTTAAATTTTACAATAGGTATGTCTGCAAACTGCTCAAGTTTAACTTTGTGTATTCTGTGTGGAAAATTGGATGAAAAACTGTTGGGATACAAAACAAAGAAAAACTGTTGGGATACAAAACAAAGAAAAACTGCCCAAAAGCTTCCCATTTATCACCCAAAACCCATCCAAAACCTATCAAAAAACATCCAAAACTGAAAACCGTTGTTATCCAAAAACAACAATATTCTAACCGAAAAACTGTGGTTTCTAAAAATTCGATTTTCTCAAAACACCCTTACTGTAGCATTTATTACGCAATTAATTAACTATAACTTCCCATAAAAAACGATACAAGTATACGGTATTGCAATCTTGCTGTTGGTGAATTAATTGCACATTGGCCATAAGCTATGAAAATATGCGTGTCACGTATTGAAATCTACGTACAAAGTAGGAAAATGACAATCATACATTCATTTCCCGTATAATTGTGAATTGCAACGCACTTATGCTTCATATACATTCTAATTATTTTCCATACACAGTATGTAGCTCATTCTCCAGGCAAAAACAACATGTGAAAACTAAAAGGTCAAATTTGGTTTTTATTATTACAAGAGCAGGTCATCAACGCTATAAGACTTCTATCCTGTTCATGTTTGGTCAACATCTATTATATATGAAAATTATAAACTTAGTGAACTTGCACTATATGACTTTTTTATATGGTTTATCAGTTTGGATTTTTTTGTCTTTTTGTTTCAAGATTTCTTACTCAAAAAACTATAAAACAGCCAATGACATGAAAGCCAATTGACTGAATAAATAAGATGATTAAATTTTAAGCTTAGTATTTGTTACAACAGCGTAAAAGCTTCGCCAATTAACGTTTATTTCTGTTAGGGTTTTAATTTCTGCGATTGCCCTCATAAAATACTTATAATTCATTGACCGAAAAACGCGGTAAACAGATTTAAATATTTTAAACCAAAAAAATTCAGTGTTATTGAAAAGTGGTGCCACTCGTGAGAAATGCTCGAACTTCTGCATTTGCTCGTTTTATCACTAGAAGTCACTGAAAGCGCAAACTCTACCCGCGAGCAGACACTCCACGAGCCACATTCGGGCGCGGCAACTTAAATCTATTTTACCAATTCCAAGAAGACATAAAAAAAGTTTTTGATTGCTGTTATAAATTTTTTAAAAAAGTAAATTACAAAAAAAGTTGACAGTGATAGATAAGGTAGACTTGGAAAATTTCCATCATTCAATTTCAAACTGATTTATTTAGACCAATCATTGAAAAAAGTAAATTTTCAGCATCAGTTCCTGAAAAAATGTAATCTCACGGTTAATGTTTTCCTTAGAAGAGAAAGCGAATCGATTAAAGCTTTTTGTATAATTCGTTACAGTGCAAGTTACTTAAAATTTGGTAATTTAACAAAAGAAACATTCAATCGTGTCCACCTTACAAAAACCACAGAAAGTTATGTTTGTGAACACGCTTGAACGAACATCCTTTCACTGAAATAAATTTTTTTTTTGTTGTAGGATGTTGGTATCAAAAAATTGGTTTAAAAAAATCACATACTTGTAATTCATGAAGATTCTTGACCTATTATATGACATGGCTACGTATATACCGTATATATTCAGGTCTTTGACTTGGAATCGTTACCGAATAATTATTCATTTATTCATCGATTGCCCAACACCCTAGAGTCATGACTACCTATTTATGCGCTTTTAACAACCGAAACTTCAACTTTATTTATTGTTTTCATGTAAATTGTGTTGTTACCAAACCCAACCAGCACAAAAGAAAAACAATTTAATTTTTTTTTTATAATCTTTTAATGACCATTTTTATTTTTTTTTGTTTTTTAAATTACAAAACTACACGAAGTAATTTAATAAATTAAGGCAATACATATTTATAAAAAATGGGGCAGCTGGATGACTGTGAGCACGAATACCTGAAAATAAAAAATTCAAAACTCAAAATTATACATCACGAAACTCCTAATCATCATTATCATCATCTTACCTAAACATCTTTCTAATATTCATGATGTCCGTAACTTGGTTTGTAGCTGGGTTTGTATTCGGGTTTGTATTCGTACATGTAGCTGTGTCCGTGGTAGGTTGGTTTGTATTCATCGTGTCCGTAACTTGGTTTGTAGCTTGGTTTGTATTCATCATGTCCGTAGCTTGGCTTGTATTCTGGCTTGTAACTTGGTTTGTATTCGTCATGTCCGTAGCTTGGCTTGTATTCTGGCTTGTAGCTTGGCTTGTATTCATCATGATGACCGTAGCTTGGTTTGTATTCTGGCTTGTAGCTTGGCTTGTATTCGGGTTTGTAGCTTGGCTTGTAGCTTGGCTTGTACTCATCGTGTCCGTAACTGGGCTTCTTGTAATCGTATCCATAGCTGGGTTTCTGTTCGTAGTAGGTGTAAGTGTAGCCGTGTCCGTAGTTGGGCTTGTGTTCGTAACCATAGCTGGGTTTGTGTTCATAACCATGTCCGTAGCTGGGCTTGTGCTCATAACCGTAGCTGGGCTTGTGTTCGTAACCGTAGCTGGGCTTGTGCTCGTAACCGTAACTGGGTTTGTAGTCGTGTCCATAACTGGGTTTGTAGCTCGGCTTGTATTCTTGATGACCGTAGCTGGGTTTGTAGCTTGGTTTGTAGTCGTGTCCGTAGCTGGGCTTGTGTTCATAACCGTAGCTTGGCTTGTGTTCATAACCGTAGCTTGGCTTGTGTTCGTAGCTGGGTTTGTAGCTGTAACTGTGTCCGTAACCATGTGCGTAAACCATGGGTTTGTGTTCGTCGTGTCCGTAATGGTCATAACCAGACTTGTCCTGAGCGACCGCCTTCTCCTCGACTGGTGCAGCTACCGGCAATGCAGATTCTTGCTTGGCATCCTCTTCAGCGAAGGCAACGCTGAGAAGGGCCAGCAAACAGATAACCTTAAAAAGAAACGAAAATATAGAAGCAAATTGAAACCCGGTAAAATGAAGGAGCAATGCTGAGCAATGCTGAGCAATGCCGAGCAATGCCGGGAAGCTGCATTCAACCAAGTGATGCTGCACTTACCGCTATTTTCATCATGTTTCTTGTGTTGGAGAATGTGTGGTTGTGGCTCGTTGACCACTTTCACCAGCTTATATACCTGGGTCTCGGCCCGTCTCATTGCGGAATTGACCTCAATCCCCGGGAAAACTCCCTTTGGTTGCTTGCTCGCCTTTTTCCTGCCCTGCGACCAATCTGCGCACGTTAACAGGTGGGCAGGGAGCGCACATGGCTTCTCAACTCGTCTCTTACGTGAAGACAAACTTCGACACTTGTTCCTTAGGCCATTTGGTGATGAAGGGTTCAGGCTAGGCACACCCAAAGTCTGTGTAATATTATCAGAAGTTGTCAATATAAATTGGAGCATTTCACAAATCTTGATTTATTTTTTATTGATGAATTTCGTATGTACTCGTTAGTACATGTTAATAAATGGGTTTATTTAAAGGGATTTAACTGCGAATAGCAATGAGGTGAAAATGTTGATAGTAATCTGGAATATGTCAAATGATGTGATTGAACTCTTGCCATCACGAAAGAGATGTAAACTGAGGATTTTTTTTTCTAAGAGGATTTCTTTTAATGAACATTTTGTGTTTTTTAATTACGTATCATTTAGAAATAGCCTTATTCAATATGGATTAAAAATTTCACACTTTACGCCATTTCCTTGAGAATTTATCAATTGGATGTATAATTAAGAGGAACCCTATCCTCATTTTAAAATATGTAGCAAACTGCAAAGTGAAAATTAATTGATAATAAATTCAGTCATTGACAAGTTCAGCCTTAGTAATTTCTCAACGCACATTAATTTTTTTTTGCACTTGAGTTTCCTTCCTCATACTTTAATAAAGAAAACTTCTGAAGAACCCAATTATAACTTATTGAACTGGATCATTTACTTTTTATTTTTTATTTAGATCCTGAAATTTTTTTAGGGGAAGTAAAATGTAAAATTCATTTCTTGTGATTTCGTTCCACTGCATGCTGTAAAAAGATAAGGATATAAGGATATGAGGTGACATTATTTCTTGAAATTAACACTTGTTACAGATTTTTTTAATTCCAAAGCAATTTGAGGTGTTTAAACTTTATTACCACAGTTAACACTAAAAACCTGAAATAACAGAGGAGCAATTATACATTTATAATACCAAAATAATGTATATTGTGGAAACTTTCGGGAAAAAACAAGAAAAGAGAGCAAAAATTGGTGTGTGAATGATAGTTGACCTTAATAAGAAGTTTGGAAAATTTTTACAATAGATTTTTTTTCCTTTTCATTTTTATTTTTTTGCGTGGGTTCTTAATCACTGAACAAAAGCCTGACCCTGGTAACCTTTCACCAAAGTGTGCAATGACTACCCACAATGCATTAGCACGGATCATGGGCCTCAATTCCATTGTAGTGGAGAAAAATCTACTACATAGTTGTCGACCTCTATTATATTTAGGCTGAAAATGCCCGCAATTTTTCATTAATCAGTTTTGTCTCCAGGCAACTCACTCACTTCGTTTCTTCAGGGTTATGTAAGAATAACTTTTTTTTTTCACCACTTGGTTACTCGTGTTTCTCGATAAGGCGTTTTTTTTTTTTCATTCTTTCAAAAATTAATTTCGTCTTTTTCTCAAGGGTGTGGAAAATAGAAAGTAGAAGCGGGACTGTGCCACATACTCCATGGATCAGCTCACTCATTTGCCCTGAATTCATTTTCTCTTTCTCTCCCGACCCCACCCCGTGTTCCCCTCTTTCACCTTCGAATTCAGTCCACCGAGAAAGTGAGTGTGTGTGTCGGTGTGTGTGGGTGGGGTCTATGCGACTTATTAAGCACACACGACATGTGTCGCAACTGTTTGTTCTCAATGTATGATGGATTTCTTGTGTGAGTTACAGATTTATTTTTTTTATCAGGACTTCGGAGGTATTTTTATGAGTGGAAATTTTATTTTTTTAGGTTTATGTTTAATGAAATGTTATTCCTTTGTTTCTCATTATGGGATTTGCATCGGTTTTAGTAGGGAAATTACGCATTTAAAAATACAAGAATGTAATTATTATTTTAATGTTGGTTTTATTACTTTTCTTTTTTAAATTATTGGGGGTAAATGATCTTTTTTTAATCATAATTTTTTTTGGAAGTTTTAAAAAATGGATTTAATAAAAGTGAGTTTTGTTTTGTTTTTTTTAAATTTTTTTTGTTTGTTTGCTGAAAAATGGGGTTTGAGATATTTAATGGGGCAATAAATTTATAGGGCAATATGATTATTTTTTTTATTATAGACATTTATTTAGACTGCAATAAATTATTTTATTTTTTTGTTTTGTCAGTTGCAAATTGTTGCCTCGAGAAGTTCACGGTTTGTAGGTGGTTTCATTGTCTTTGTGCAAAAAGATAATTGGACTCTTGTTTAAACTAGAACTTAACATTTGTTATCTCGAATTGAGGAAAATGGAATCAGGTATGTATACTTATATATTAAGATAAGATGTTTTTCTGCATGCCAAATCAAACTCGCTAGTCATTTAAAAAATATTTTCTCTTAATTTATCCTCACGTTATGCCTGCCCTTTTGAACTAATTTACAACTGCACGTTTCTCTTTAATTATTTGATGGATGAATTCAAAAATCAGATTCTGCTTGGAATAGAAAAATCTTCTAACGAGATTTTTAACACGACATTAAAAAATTTGGTTTAATTTGCCTGTAAATGTGTTATAAAACAATTTGCCTTTGGATGTGTTACAAAACAGCGGTTCTATCGAGATGGCACTTACGTCAGAAACGGGAAGTTCAGTAGCCCATATTTAAATAATTTTTTTTTATTTTTATATTTATTTTTGCTGTTTTTTTGGAGTGTGGAGTGTCTTCCGAAGAGAACTGTGCTAGGGCTTTACCCTTTTCCCAAGTATACGCTATGTAAATGCATTTAAAGTTGAAGTGGAATGAAAATATATGGAAAAACCACAAAGTAAACAAAATGTGCGATACTGATAGTGGTTTTAGTAGTAATTAAAATGTTGCTGACCCATGATTGCTCATACTGTACAAAAGCCTGAAAGTAGATTTTTATAAGAAAATTTTGTAATTCTTAAAAGAAAAAATGGGATTATAATTATCAATACTGAAAATGGAACAAAACCTTTTTTTCTCTTAATCTACTAAATTAAATTTCATAAGAGTTTACTATTGATACAAGTTTTTTCTGTTTTTGTTTTTTTTTCATTAATTAAACTCTCATCTACATTATTTATGGGGTATTTAAAAAATGAGTATGTGTAAATATGCAAAACGACTGCCAATCACGACTTTATGATCACTACTTGTATTTAAAATGAAACTAGGACGGAATTTTTAATTGAAGTGTATGTAACAATAATTTTGTACGGTATCAAACAAATTAATGTAATCGTCTCTTTAAAAAAAAGTCTCCATTAGAGGGTGTGGGTCTGTGATCTTTATTAAAAGGGGTCAAAGCACTTTCTTTCTCTTTTTCTACAACAAATAATAACATTAAGAATACAGTTAAATTGTGAAATTGTAAATTTCACGTACAAAGGAGAAACTTTTTCCCTCCAAAAAAAAATTCTCATGTTTTATTAGGTTCCTTTTCAGCACTTAAAAGTCTGAAAAGTGGTTTTAATGTTCAATTACTACCAGGAAGTAAGTTTAAGCATTTGTTTCCGAGTAAATAGCGAGTGGGGAAACGCCCTTGTCTTGTGATCGCAAGAAAACTGTGAAGTTTACACTCGATTCTACTACCCTACTTGACTGCTCATGCGTGAAAATTCTCTCTCTCTCTCCTACAAAAATCCCAATTATGAGTTCTGCTATTGTTTTCATGTAATTACCTTTTAGCCTGCGATCGACCATATTTGGATTGGGTTGTTACTTGTTTAGTAGTTTATTAAAAGGTTAAACGAGTTATTCAAATCGACGTTCTAGTGCACAACTGCACATACACGGAAAAGTAAATTCTTTAATTTCTTCTTTTTTTCCGTCTTTTGTGGTTTTTTTTTAATTTTTTATAAAAATTGATGTTTGAAAGCCATATGGACAACTCTTTAAAAAGAAGGAGATTGATGTTTTACCCGAAAAATGGGGTCACAGGCGTGGTTTATACTGTCGAAGTTACTGGAACTCACGTAATGCTAATTTTATTCATATTTTTATTATTTGTAAAATAAAAATTAATTTTTCCATATTTAAAAAATAAAAATTTTTGATTAGTTTTTACTTTTAATTAAAAGATGCTCCAGATTTGCACTTCGGAACTTTTCCCTATTCCAGTTTGGTAATTTATTCAGTGCGCAGTTTGAGTCAGACCTAAATTAAGCAATCGGCACAGACTTTTTTTTATTTCAACGATCCTTAAGTATCGGTTTCAAATTATGAGAATTACTTCTGGTTTTATATAAACCAATAAACATTTCAAGTTCATGGTCACTGTTCGACCAAGTGGGTTAATTGAGGGAATTTGAGGGTCGTTCACTCACCCTTTTTGAAATTCTGCACTGAGGTAAAAGATAAATATTATTCACTTAATCCATGATTTAATTTTTGTTACTCACCTTTCAGCAAAAAAAAGTTGTGAACACCTCCTTTTAGTTAACCTAATTTACAAAATAAGAGGAAAAAATAAGAACGATTTAAGTTGAAATACTTCTCACTACAAAATTTTCTTGTAGTTTTTTTAATACTAAATTTACAAACGATTGTGATAAACAACTTCAAACACGCGAAATTGTCAATTTTTTTTTTCATTTTCACAAAACACTAAAAAATATTCAATTTGCACTTATGATAATCTCTATATTTATCAATAACTATACAGTACATGTAATAATAAACTATAATCCTATTTTTATAAAATATAGGAGTCTAAATATACACTTGAAATAATATGAATTTTCCATCAAAAATATTTTTTTCCTTTTCTTTTTTTACCATAAATTTCACGTAATAGCAATAGAGGGCGCAACGTGCAGTACCTGAGAAGACTATCACTATAGAATAAACTATAAATACCCACTACGACCAAAATAATAATTATTTACGGCGCATACAATACTAACACGGTATGAAAACAACAAATGTTCCAATAAACATGTACAAAATTCAAAACAAAGAGGAATTGAATAATCTACACAAAAAAAAACAAATTGAAATGAGAATAGTTGAGTGGTAAAAATAAAATAAGAGATATGGCAAGTATCCAGACTTGAAGAGCAGAATTAAGGGATTTAAAAATATACGTGCAATGTTGACAATATAATTTTATCGTTGTATAAGTTCAAGGACCTTTTTCACTGGACATGACATGACATGACACCGAAGTTGTCGATTTTCATGTTTTAAAAAAATGAAATTAACAGTTTTACAACTTGTTATCGATTATAAAGCATACAAAACTGCACACAAACACACACGTTCACGATGAAGCATAGTTCTATCAAATCCATTAAGCGAGTTATCCTAATTGCTTCCCCTGGGGAGGTTCTAAGGCAGCAGATCTGCAAAACAGAAAAGATAATTAATCTCAAAAGCCAATTACAGATTACGAAACTATCTGATCGACTTACATTCATTTTTTATTCTGCCAAATTCGCACTTTTACCATGCATGCACACAAATATAACTCTTCATAATAAAAACAGCTTATCGGATCACATTACGTCATGGAAATAAAGTTAAAAATAAAAGGAAACCCTGTATTGCGTTTGATGTGGGTAAAAGATGAAAGCAAAAAACGCCGGTCGGTATCTAACGTAAGAATATATGTTCTTCAGAATAAAAAACTGGTTTTGTCGTCGTCAAAGCCTAGCGACATATTCAACAATTGCTGGGTGGGACAATCTTGAATACACTGAAACTGATAGTTCTGGCCGGAGTTGTTATCCCAGAACTCTTTCTCTAAAGTCACATAACGGATGCAGAAAATAATTCTTTGGCCCAGATTCAATTTGTCTCCGCCGAAAATGACGAACGAGAAACGATCTGTCAGTGTGTCGTTCGATCCAACCATGTAATTCGTTTCCAGTTCCACGAAAGTGCGCCATTCATTGATGGTATAACGAACATAAACCTTTTTGTTGAAATCCAAATTCAATACCCGTACTTGTCCCTTAATACTGCCGTCGTCGTTAGCAACTGCCGTTTCCAGACACACTTTGTTTGTACGGACCCGATCCAAGAAAGTAGTCGATGTATACGGTTGAGAAAACATGGCCACGAGATTCGTCTTGGGTTTCCAGAACGTTTTCCAGGCGTTTTCGCTGGGTTGCTTCACTGCAGACTCGTCCAGATCACTGTAAGCTGATTTAGGCACTGTGGGTAAATCGTCCAGGCAGACGTGTTTGACGTCCTCCAAATCCAGTCCCAAGACGTCTGCGAATCGAACAATTTTCTTCCGGCCCGGTGTACCCGGAGGTGTCTTGCCTGTTTTCAACGAGGAACTTCTGTAGATATGTTTTGGTTGAGCATTTTCCGCCGATTCGCAGTCGACTTCGTCGCTGTAGAAATAACTTTTCCGGGTCTCTCTCGGAGAGTTCTCGCAGACGGCAACTTCTGGCATTTCGGACTCCGTTTCTTCTCCGTCTTGCGCAGATTTATTTTTATTTTTCTCCTTCCTCACCTGAAACCGGTCGATCAGTTTGAGCGATCCCCACTCAGGCGATACCAATTCTTCGATTTTTATATCCTCCTCTAAGTTTATGTTGTTTTCGTCCTGGGCCGTTGACTCTCGTTCGTCAATAGATCCGTCCGGATGGTCATCATCCAACTTTATAGCCGTGATTGATAGTGTGACGAAATTGTGGGCAGTGCGTTTATCGTCTTCATTCGATTGTGTGTTGCTGCCGTAATTAGATTGACCTTGTTCAAGGACGTAGGAATTGGATTCGTGCTCACCTCCGGAGGAGCACGCGCTGTCTGGGTCCTCACTTGTTGAGTCTGATGTTAATATAGGTTCCGTGGACGATGTTGTGTATATTGATTGACCTCTAGCAATTTCGTTCAATGATAAATTGTCCTTCATCGCGACCGGAAAAGATTGCGTGATGGGAGGATCGTGCGCATGGGAAGTTGCATCGGGAGATGCCGGCGAGCCGGAACTGCTTGCCAAATCGAAATCGTAGTAAAGTTCTTCGTCGTCACGAATTGGTTGCGGCTCGTGTCTCATCTTGAGATGGGTATTAATCTCGACGGAGGATGCCGGTTCCACTTGGGTTCCATTCGTTTCGTCATCTGGGATTAATCCGCCCAATGATCGAAGTTTGGTTTGAAGGTTGCGGGCGAAGGCTTCCGCACGCGATTTGCAGCTCATTAGACCCGGCAATGAGCCCATCACACAAGGCACTAACCAAGAGACACGCCACTTGTCCGCTTCATCTTCTCCTGTCATGGCGCTCCGACATCTGGGGAATGCGCATGACGGCGTCTGTGCCAGGCTCGTTGCTCGGCAACCGTTTTATAACCAGTATGTTCGAGTATTTGCACGAGGGTTCTCCCAGCTGATTTTTCCGAAATTTTAAAATCGATGCGCTCTATTGATGGCACGAAATCAATAAATTAAAATTTCAATTAATTTTCGATTCCTTTTTTTTATGCAATGACCATGACTTTGCTGTTTTCAGCGAAGAGCGTGTTATGTAATGATTTTTTCCTTCTTCCTGGCATGTTTTGGTTTGTGAGAAGAATCATCAATCAATAAAATAAAAATAGGTGTAAAAAATCTAATAAGTGTGAAAATACTGTTTATTAAATTAAATTTTACAGATAAAATGATAGAGTAATTACTATAAAATAAAAAAAATTGTGGGATGATAAAATTTTTATGTTACTTTTTTGAGTTATGTAAATACTGCTTACGTGATCCTCAAAGCGTACCTTTACAAAGAGAAAACTGGAAGTTTCTAGTTACATACTTATTAAACTTTTTATTTTTTTTTAAATTAAAGACCAACAGATTTCATTGGCAGTAAAGCCAACCCAAAGGGGGCTGCACTTGAAATTTGAGTATGATTTCTAATTTATATGAATTATATTTAAAACATTTTTACGTCAAAAAATAATGAAGTGAAAAAAGTTGTACGGGTGTTATAAAACCTATTCCAGCATTTGGCGACATTTAACTAAATAGCGGATGTATAGCTAGAAGGTACGGAATATAATTAGAAACTGGGCGCGTGTTTGCAAAGGGTAAAGAACAGCTTAGTTAAATTTATAGCTTAGTGTATAATCTGTTATAATTCCAAAATAGGAATTACTTAATGGTTTTCCATTTCAATTAAATTCAAACTTTTTAATTCTTTTATCCCTTTAACCGCCGTAATGGTTTTTCCATGTAATTATTTATAACCTGGCTCCGTGGCATTTCCAAACATAAAAAACTGATGTATCATCGTTACAGCACAAAATATCATGCAAAAAAAAGAACTGGACTGCATATTTCCACAAATTCATTCAACCTTGGATGGAGTTACCCACTTACAGTCCGTGCCAGATTCCAAATTTAACACTGATAAACAAGACATTTATTTATTTAACGCAATAACAAATTCCTTTTTTATTACGTCACACAGATTTAATACAGTAAAGAGTTTGATGACTTTAAAAAAAATTAAATATAACTAATCTGACTCATCGAATTTCGACACCGAACTCTCGGACAGCAACTTCAGCTATCTTTGAGTGTAACTCGTTAACTTCTCTCTGCGTCAGTGTTCGGTGCATGTGCCGATAGACGATGCGATAAGAGTGGCTCGTCCGTTTATGCTTTGGGTGGTGAAATGTATCGAAGTTTGATACTTGCTCGACCAAATCACCTCCAATATGTCGTACCATCTCGTAAAAATCGTTACTGGTGAATTTATCCGTTATCCAGAACGAAATATCGTTTGTACACTGCGGATAAATGCTTACAGCCTAAATTGAATTGAATAAAAATGTTTTTATTTAAAAAAAAAATTAAAAATTTTAATTAAAAATTTCAATTTTCAAATTACTTTGTATTCTATAGGCGCGTTTGGATCCTTCACTTTGAACTGATTTAGAAATCCCGTGTCTTCGCTCCAAAATAGCCGTATGTCAGGTATGTTGTAAAGTTTCATGGCTAAGCGCTCCAATCCAATGCCAAATGCCCAACCAATTTTGTTTTCTACACCAGCTGAAACATTGAAAATTTGAAAATTATGTAACAAATTTTTGGGAAATTAATTACACTATACTGTATGTACAACACAGATTTTCCGGCAACCTAGGTACCAATTTCAAGGCCATCCCGGATTAACCGTTTTCTGACCAGCCGAGAGCACATAATAATAATTCAAGAAAGCACCTCCGAACTCTAAAGCACCAAAACTTGTAGAAATTTAATTTAAATTAAATAAATAGTAAGTGTAAATTAAATGATGTTTAAGTTTGATATCACTCATACGTTATCTCTCCAAGATGGCTAAATGTAATCAAAATAAGCTAAAAATCACACACAATCGATGGATCGCTACTATCAGCAGTGACGTCATTCTAGTAAACTAGTTTGGTAGTCGGGAAAATTTTAAATGCTATTCGTATAATTTTGTCTGGATTTTCTTATAATTTTGTCTCGGCGAACCATCCGTTGCCGGTAAAGTGGTGTTGTACCCGTATTACCATTGTTTAAAACCTGCTGCTCCATTATTCCACATCCTAACATTTCCATCCAAGTGTCGTTAAAATTCAATTCCAGTTCAAACGATGGATGCGTAAATGGAAAATAACTCTCGACCCATCTGTATTTTACATCTAAAAATAAAAAACTTCAGTAAAAATGATTTTAAAAAAATTAAAAATCCTTGACCACAACCTTTTCCAAAAATCTTTTGTGACATCTCAACCAAACACGACTTAAGACTGTGTTCGACTAATTTAACTGCCTCCAGTGTATGAGTTTCCTGTTTATCTGCTGTTCGACTTCCATTTGATTCGAAAAGCTTCAAACCTGCATGGTTTTGCTTATCGTAAAACAACTGAAATAATAATAAACAAACTATTATATCATAAATTTAGGTCTTAAACAAATTTTCAGAATATCACTTCATTTTCCGAGAACAATTTGACGGCTTCTACTTGATGAAAAACGGGAAAATGATGCCTATCGATGTCATCTTTTCTGTAAACATCACCAATGCACAGGAAATTGTCTAATCCTACTTTTATAAGTTCTTGTTGATGTGCACTCGTTTGACTCCTTAAAACGTATTTGGAGTTGATGTAATACGTGTCGCTCTTACTGCGGCTGGGATGGTCTTTCGGGATGAAAATTTGGTCAAAATTTTGCTCGACCGTTACTATCGGAGAAAGGTTTTGGTGGATGGAGAACAGAGGGTTGCCTCTATTATTCAAGTATTTGGAGTAAATAAAATTTGTTATTTTTTTCTTGGCTAGGTTCAGCGGATGATGCAATTTATTATAGTTGTTTACACCGACGTATTTAAGTAATTTTGGCGTCACGTTCGTCCAATTGTCTGTTTCATATGAAATACCGTTAACTGTAATCGGTTGTTTCGTGTCGGCAGTACTTGATTTTAGTACTTGTCTGCTGCAGTAACAACGTGGATGCTGATTTATGAGCACCGTTAAACATCTGGACGTCAGAAATTGCTTTGCCATATTATTTACTGAAACAGACATAAACATATTAATATTGTTATTAAATTTTGCAAGTTATACGTACGTACGCTGATTAATCTTCTATTTACTTCTGCAAATATTGATGGAAATCTACATCCTTTAGTACCAACGGCGCTCGCGCAGACGAATAGCACAGTGCTGTCATCTATCGAAAGTTTCTTGTACTTCGCTTCGAACGAATTCGTTTTGAAGTCATTGGTGTGTGATAAGATGGCTGCCACTAGGAATCACGTTATCCGGCTTTATAGGCAACTGCTGCGAGAAGGCAACAAATTTCAAAATTATAATTTTCGGTTCGTTTATGTAGAACATATTTACAAATTACTGTTGAGATGAAGTGTTATTTTATTTTTTCGTTACTACTGTTTCGTCGTCCTTAAGCAATAAATTTATTATTTACAGAAGTTATGCGATTAGAAGGATTAGAGACGGTTTTCGAGAAAATAGAAACGAAACTGATGCGCAGAAAATCGAGGAATTAATGAACTTTGGAAAGGAGAATTTAGATGTCATTAAACGCCAGGTAATTAAATTTTTAAGATTATATTCCTCGTTATTAAGGAGAGACTTTAATCATTCTAGGTTCTTATTGGACATTTATATTCGGCCCCAGAATCGATAATCGAAAAGAAAACCACAACGGCAGAGACATGACTTGATATCGGACTAGCTAAAAGCAGTTTAGATTCGTCTATTCTGGCTTGCTCTGAATTTTTGAACTGTGTATGTGAAACTTTATGTGAAGCATATAATGTCGTAGATACTTTTCTAAACAAAAAACAAAAAAACCCAGTGTATAAAAGCTGTACATTTTGTTAAAAATTTGTTTTTGTAATGATTTATTAAAACTAGAAAAAAATTTAATTTGAAAAAGTACAAGACTGGCTTTCATTTTTTCTTTATTTTTTTACATAATTATTTCACTAAATTGATATGCATGAAATTAAAAAGTAAATTCTGGGAAAATTTAATTCCAATGTATTTTGCAGGCTTATAGCGTCCTCTTTCGGTAGCTTGTGTCAAAGCATGACGCTGAGGTTCGGCCTCATAACACGTGGGCTTGAACGACTGATGGACATGCGCAATCGGACTTGAGTGCTAAGTGAAGATTGAATCAAATCAGACGAAATGTTCATTCATTTTACATTGTAAACACAGTCGATTCAAGTCGGAGACTTTCACGCTGGCCGTCGCATCGTAAAGTCAGTCAACGCCTTGAACAAAATGAGCAAAGCTAAGAACAGTAGCAGTTACGATGGTAAGATCGCCGGTTTGTACGATTTGGAGGATACACTGGGCCGCGGCCATTTTGCTGTGGTAAAACTCGCCCGTCATGTGTTTACGGGTGAGAAGGTAGCCGTTAAAGTGATCGACAAGACAAAACTGGACGAAGTTTCGAGGGCCCATCTATTCCAAGAAGTGCGATGCATGAAGTTAGTGCAACATCCGAATGTGGTTCGTCTTTACGAAGTGATAGACACACAGACCAAACTGTATTTGATTTTAGAATTAGGCGACGGAGGGGACATGTACGATTACATTATGAAGCACGAGAAGGGTTTGGACGAAGAAGCAGCCAAGAAATATTTCAGGCAGATAGTTCATGCCATTTCTTATTGTCACAAACTCCATGTTGTGCATCGTGACCTCAAGCCAGAAAATGTTGTGTTTTTCGAGAAATTGGGCATGGTCAAGTTGACCGATTTCGGCTTCAGCAACAGATTCTTCCCCGGACAGAAGTTGGAAACATCCTGCGGATCTTTGGCCTATTCGGCACCCGAGATTTTGTTGGGAGATTCCTACGATGCACCTGCCGTGGGTAAGTAACCTCGAAAAAAAAGAGAAAACTTTAATGTTTTTCTACCTAGATGTCTACTGGTTTACGACTAGTGAAAGAATTCCTTATCAGATAAATCTGATAAGTTTATATATCAAACATTTGTTGCTACAAACATCATATCGTTTATAATCATGAAGTAATTTGTATGTTGCGTGTGTCTCGCTGGTTACACAAGTGGAGAGTCAAACATGTTCCTTTCACGATTTTGAAATACTTTTAGAAAATTTTAATGATATTTTTATGTTTATTAAAAGAAATTGATTTTAGTACAGTAATATATTAAATTTAAATACCGGTTTTTCGATTTTTTTTCTTTGATTTCCGGTTATTTTTTTAAAACTCGATTTATTTATATATTTATGTCATGTCGTGATGAGTAAGTGGCCATGAGAAATGCGAGAAAAATAGGAAAAAATTTAATAAATAAAAAAAGGAAACAAAAGTGAATAATTGCATAAATCTAATTCCGCTCCACCCCAATTACCTTGAGTAAATCTTTTTCTCGTTATTCATTGATGTGTACACTCATTGAGAGTGAACACTTCTTCCATTTATAGAATTGCTTTAAATATCTGCGTTAGAAAACAACAAGAAAAAACTTTAAAAAAACTAGACCGACAATTTCGAGTCCCTATTATTTTTATTTCATCCTTGTTTCCTTATTTTTGCGATAAGAATCGTCTGCTGAAGCAAAAACAAGG
>JAQFZO010001123.1:0-17748 GCA_034695885.1 Geophilus flavus
ATTCAATTGTGGGATAATAAATAGAGGAATTTGTTTTTTCTTTTATTATACTGTAATTCGATTTTTTAAATTTTTTTTTATTTTTGACTGCAATTGTCCCCTTTTTACTTTTTCGTTGTTTTTGCAGTGTTTGCACTGTGTTTGGCTGCCTTGTTTGCCTCAGCGGGGCAGTTTCTCGACTAAAGCACACTTTCTGGAGATAAAACTATGAATTAGGTTCGGATAATTCGAAGTTTAACTGAAAATTTGTTCGAATTAAGCGATGCATTTTGTTTTTTTCAAAAAAAGTCTGCTGATTATTCGCTAAATTTTTTTTTTAAATTCTCACTTTGGTCACTTTTTGAAGACATTCTCCAAGTTTTTTGAAGATAGGTATCGTTGTGTGCAGAAAAAATAAAAATTTATTTGTGCATAAAATTGAAGATTTTCTGCAATTTCAACAGATTTTTATTGTATCACTTACAAATAATTGTATTAAAACTATTTATATTTTTTAAAAATAATATTTAGGTACCATAACTTCAAAAAATCTGCAAAATAAAATTTTCTGAAAATTTTTGGTTGATTAATTTTCTATAGTTTTCTTCAAAAATGTATACAAAAAATATGCAGATTTGTTTAAAAAGTGCAGAAAACATGCATATTGACTTGAAAATTTCAGGAAATCTGCAAATCACTTGCATATTGGCTCAATATAGTTTTCTTCAAAAATAAAAATATAAAGTTTTCTTCAAAAAATATGCAAATTCTCGCTAAATACTGCAGAAAATTTGCAAATCACAAGTATATTGGCCTGATAACTGCAGAAAATCTGTAAATCATGTGCATAATGGTCTAAAAATTGCAAAAATTGACTCAGTACGGTAGTTCTTCAAAATTCAAAAAGATTGAAGTTTTCTGCATATCTTGCCCTAAAAACTACCGAAAGTCTGCAAATCACAAACATATTGGCCTAATAAATGCATAAAATCTGCAAATCGTGTGCATATTGGTCTAAAAACTTCAGAAAACATATTTTTATAAAATTCGAATTATCCAGTTTCTAGCCCTTTTACCATTTAAATAAATAATATCTAGCCAACTATAAACTCTAAAAATCACTTCAAATTATCCATACAGAATCAAATTAAGAAAACATTTTCTCTTTCATTACTCCTTCAAACATCTTTTTAATAAATAAATAAAATGAATGAATGAATAAATAAATAAATAAATAATTTCAAAAAAGAAAACCGAAAACCCTACTGGGTCTATTTCTCTTTTAAAATTAAATGGAGGTTATATCCGTATTGATTCACTTGAAATTAAGTTTTAAAGCGGGCCTCTTTTAACTGAAGAGATAGAGAACTCGCATCGATTTTTTTCTCTTTTCTTTCTTTTTTTTCCCTTTTCTTAATCGACTTTTTCAATATCCAACATATTGAAAATGTCAGCAAGCAATTCATTCTGGAATTTAATACTCTGTTTAATATTTCATTGAAATTATTATTATTTTTTTTAAAAAAATTAAAAACTAAATAAAATAAAAATTCAAATATTGAAAATGTATAAACAAAATGAAAAATAGAATTTTCTGCATCAATAAACACATTTTTCCTCTTTACTAATGTTTGGCCAGAGGCAAAAGAGGAATCTGTTTTAATACCTGAATAGTATCCATAAAATTTAATTATTATTGAGCTCCACTAATGGACTTTTATTGCAGCCAGGAAAAGGGTCATTTGGAATTGGCCTGCAGTCAAGTTTGTACTCATTTTGTAAGGCTGGAAACATGCTGACAAGTGGCCAGTTGAAATTTAAATAATGAGGTAAACTTGTTTTGAAAATTGTTTTAAATTTTTTTTGGGAGTTTTTTGACAAGTGTGACAAAATTGGATTGAAATGTGATCAATCTTGTTGTTTGGTTATTGATGATATGTTACAAGAGATATCTACATCTTGAAATGTCCCTGGCATGTATTTTTTTAGGTTATGGTTGTTGGAAGTGGTTTGATGAATATTTCATTTGTTTTTTTTTGTTGGGGAAAGGATGTTTATTGCATAGTGAATTTGGCTAATTTTTTGTGTGCATTTGATGGGGTTGTGAGTTGTGAAAGCATCTTGTTTAATATGAGGTAATTGATTAGGGTTCTTCATTCGGGGAGGTTAAATTGAGCTGAGAATGTTAAGAAATGTTTTGATTATGTTTTTGATGTGTTGTGTAAAAAAATGTTTTTTTATAATTACCGTATACAGTAGATTGTCAACACTCGATGATTGTGGTTAGATGTAAAAAATTTTAGGGTTTTAAAATATTGTTAACTCATTTTTATACTTTGTTATATTATTATTTAAAAAATTTTCCTTCTTTAAATATTGTTGCAATATTTTTACTGCATTTTCACATTGTTGCCACATTTTTTGCTGCATTTTCACATTGTTGCAACATTTTTTACTGCATTTTTACAGTTATAACATTGTCGCAACATTTTTTACTGCATTTTTACATAGTTATAACATTCTTGCAACATTTTTTACTGCATTTTTACATTGTTATAACATTCTTGCAACATTTTTTACTGCATTTTTACATTGTTACAACATTGTTGCAACATTTTTTAATGCATTTTTACATTTTTATAACGTTATTGCAATATTTTTTGCTGCATTTTTACATTTTGACTCAATTTTTACATTGACATAACATTATTGCAACTTGTTTACAACATTTTTACAATTATTAAAAAATATAAACACCAAAAACTCTATAAAACTTACCAACACAATCATCAACAATAAATACTCCATCGTCCCAAGAAAATCACCCCAACATCCCTCAAACACCCAGACCAAAATAAATCCCACATTCAAAAACCCAAAACCCAAAAACCCCTCCAAAAAAAATCCAATTTCACACAATGTCAACTCCTCGGATCCGATCCACCTAAAACACAGCATCATATCCCCAACCCAGCACCCAAAACCGAAACTTATATGAGTAAATTCCTTTGGCACGCGTTTTCCATTACATCGCAAAAGCAACACAATGAAGAGGGAGCCGTGCGTCAAAGCTGATATGATGGCCCGCCTCGCGAGACTAATAATGACACGCACATAGCCGCCTAATAAGAGGTGCGCGCAACTCAACCCCCCACCCTTTCCCATCCCCGCAATAATTCTGGGTACATCCAAAACCCCCTCCCCATACCCCCATTGTGTAATGTTGACATAAAGTGACAATCGTTTGTCACAAGGCCAACAAAGCATAAGCGATCGAGCTGCAATTATGAACATGTATGTATAGCACGAAACAGCCAATAACATCGCCGATTCCTCGGGCCCGTCATGAACACAGTAGTGCGGGGTGAATTTACGAGCTTTAATTAATGACGGATCTCATTCTCCCTTTTAGCCTGCGACGTCTGCCTTTGCGCTTTTTCGCTCGACCGAGCACAAAAGACATTACATTTCTTTTTTGCTGCATTAATTGAAATACCGCGCATTCCGTCGGAATGTAACGTGAGTGGGGGCGAAGCAAAGAAAGCTGCACCATCCCTCTCCTACTCCACCATCCCCATATAGACGCAAGGCACACGACCAACACACGCACGCGCGCGCGTGTGCGCTCGATATTGAACTCGGCGAAAAGACGCTGCTCCGTGATTGGAGCAAGCTTCCGAGGAATGTTTCCACCGCAATGTGTGTGGAGATGGAGAGAGGGCGCTTCTTTTGTGCCGTACCGCCCGTTTTCTTCTTATGTTGACATATTATTCCATCAGATATCAAAAAATAATGATAATAACAAAAAAAAATTTTTTTTCTAAATTTTTTAATTTTTTAATTTTTTAAATTTATTTACAAAGAATATCTATACATAATTTATTAAAAATCGTTTTTTTTAATCAAAGCTATAATAACAAACATTAACATTCATGGCATATTTTACACATTTTTTCAAATTTCCCGCCTATTTTTTTTTTTTTTTCAAAGTTGAGCAAAAAAATCATCTTTGGTCGTGGAAGTTCTTCATGGAAGACACGGATTCTCGATAAAAAATTGTTTTTGTTGTTTTTTTTTTTACAATATATTTATATATAATATAATAATATATAATAATAAATTTTTCTATTCATTCTCATCGTCCGACGATGTTCCTAACTCTTCGAATCGTTGATCATCAACATCGTTTCTGAGTTTGGCCAATCTGGCTTGTTGCATTTCGAGATGTTGTTTCCTCCATTTGATCCGCCGGTTCTGGAACCACACTTTGACCTGCGCTTCCGTCAGGTGTAGAGTGGACGCGAGGAAGAGTCTCTCGGGTCCCACCATGTATTGCTGTCTTTCGAATTCACTTTCGAGTCTTTCCAGTTGTTCCGGCGTGAAGATTGTGCGCACTCGCTTTGATTTCATCGGTTTTCCGCCGGTCACTCCGTCGTCGAGCCGAAGTTTCGCTTCCTTTTCTGTTTAAAAATAGGGAAAATGAAATTTAGCGACTTAATTTACGACCCGCATTCCACGCAACCCACAAATCACGCGCTGATTTATACGGTCAAGCGAGTTGACCGATGAATTAATCCATTAAATTAAAACTCAACTCACCACTAATCATCTGTTGTTTGTTTCCTCCACCAATCAACGCCGGGAACGGGTACGGGTTCGCCCGGTGGTTCCTCCGACGCAGGTCGCTCTCCTTGATCGATCCGTAAGAAAACTCATCATCCCGGACCGAATTTCCCTCGTTTTTCCCGGAATCCAGGCCCAGAATCGCCTCGATCGTGAATGATTTCTTCAACTGCGTCGACCGAGACTGGCTCAAATTGGTCGCCGCATTCCTTCCGCCCATCGCGGCAGCTGCAGCCGCGGCCGCCGCACCGGCAGCGGCCAGAGACTCGCAGTAGTTGTCGTGCGCTTGCTGCACGTAGGGCGTGAACGGGACGGCCGTTGACAGCTCGACGAGGGAGGCGAAAGACGAAGGGAACTTGTAGGCGAACGGTAACATTTTGGTATCGATGTTATACATATATATATATATATCAAAAAAACCCAGGGTTGTTAATTCAACATGTGGCACTGAGTCTGCGCAGTGGATGGGACTGATATGTTCACTCGCGGTGATGTGCAGTCATAGAATGAGCACGCTTCGCGTTTTAGAGAGGATGGCACATGCTGAAACCCCGCTGCGGCCCTCTCATTGGTCCGACTTAATTGCGCGTGCTCAGTAATAAGGCTTGTGTGTTGTGTGCGTCGGGCATCTGGGTCGCCCCGCTCCGTTCATCCCCCGTCTTAGCCCCGGGGCGAGTGGGGGTCGCTGCTAAAACTTGCTGATTAGCCCGATAAGTGCTCGTTCGCTATAGGTTAGGTTGTAAAACGAGCGCCAAACTCATTAATACGACCCGGGGCGACGCGTTCATGGCCAGCCAAGTGCACGAGACCCAGCCCCCTGCTCAGGTAAATTGTTTTAAGGCCTCTATTATACTTTTATGACACTTTGAAGTTGGTCCAAACCCTCCCTTTTGCGTATTTTTTGAATTTTTTTAGGTTTTTTCATTTTAAGACACAGGTGTTTGTGTTTTTCGGTTAGTCTATTTGTTTTTAAACATGTTGTAGTGATTAAGTGAGCTTTTCAAGGTACTGGATGCGTTTTTGGATCATTTCCGGATTAAGTGAGGGTGGTTAGGGGATTGGGATTGATAAATTAGGTTGGGTTTTGGAGGGTTTAAAGGGTTTGGGGGGTTTTTTGAGTGTTGAAGGTGTTAGAATTTGAGGAATTTTGAAGGGTTGTTGGTGATTTTGGGGTTGTAATGATGGGAAATTGATGGGGGATGGGATTATTTAGTAGGAAGTTGGGGTAAGAAACAGGTGATTGTGTGACTAATTTGGGAGGAATGAGTTTATTTTTTTGGTTTGTTGATTAGTTTTGTAATTTTTTTTGATTTTGGTTTATTTTAATGGGAAATGTTTATTGTGAACAAAGTGAGGTTTTTGTTTGAAAAATTTGATTGTTTAATTCATTTTTTTGTTTAAAATTTCATTGTTGAATGGTTTTATTGGAAATTAGACTTATAAAAAAATTTGATTTAAAATGCATTGTTGAATATTGTTTTGGTTCCGTGTTGAACAGTCTTTGTTGCATGGTGTTGGATTGTTAATTGAAAATTGAATTGTTAGATATAAAGTGTAGTTTGAAATTGCATTGTTTGATGCAGTTAAGAATTTAGCAATTTTAATTGGATTTTATTAATTTTTGATGAAAAGAAAGTAAAAAAAACATTTATTAATAAAATTCGAATTTTTTTTGAGATACATAAAAATATATCACAAATGAATGGTTTTTCGGTGCCCTCAAAGACTGCCACCTGGGAGCAGCTACTCCTACCCTTCCCTTTCCCCACACCACTACCATTTGCTCTTGGCAATTGAATAAATCTAGGCCATGCAAAACACTATACAGGTAGCCAATGTTGCATTTTCTAACTCGTGAATTTTTTTAATTTGAATTATTTGTGCCATGAAAACGCATCACAGTATTGACACTAAACAGAATCCCAACAATTTATATTAATAAAATAAGCATAAAATTTATTACTATTTTCTTCATACACTTTTCATAAACCGATCAACCAAAATTGGAACCCCTCATAGATATCCCAAAAAACTTCACAAAATAGCAAAAGTTTTCAAAAATTTATTCAAAATCTTCAAAAATCTTCAAAAACTCAAAAAAATCGTTCAAAATCTTCAGAAATTCGTTCAAAATCTTCAGCAAATCGTTCAAAAATTCTTCAAATCCTTGCAAATGCGTTCAAAAATCTTTAAAAAATTTTCAAATCTTCAAAAAAATCTTCAAAATCGCTCCCCCCTTGGAAAAATTCCTGGATCCGCCCTTGCAGGTTTTGGTATATAGATCTACTTAAACAGCATACCGTATTGTGAGATCTCAATTTATTCATCTCGTCAATCCGAGTCCGAAAATCGTATTACCGCGTCCGAAATCCATGCACATCATAACCAAAATCACGATTAAATATTATCAAAAGTCATACAAATCACTCGATGACCTCACCAAGTTATTTTATTTGAAATTTTATATACAGTAACGTCATTACACTCACATTAGCCATCAAATCAAACCAGAAAACATCATCAATACACCGAACCCAAACGAACCCGACCAAAATCAACGTAACCCCTTCATCGATCCCTTCGCGGACTCTCATCCGTGATATACAAAGCACCAAAACTCGCGTCTTAATTCAATTACACCAAGAGTCAAGTGGATTTCGACGCTTTTATTAACATTCTCCCCTGACGAGCTCACTTACGAGCTCATTTGCGTCTCGGTACTCGAGAGCGAAACGACCATTGTTTCCAGCGCCACTAATCACATTCCAAATCGCACCACGTGACCATTAACCAAGGCCAACAACACACAACACAACAAAACCCCCCAAAAACAATAAATTCACAAACACAAAACGGTCAAATCGCAATAATATATAATATATCCCGCGAATCAACGTCGACTCGCTATCTTATCTCATGACAGCGCCGCGTCGCGCCTGCGGGAGTAATTGGAATCGCGAGATCGTCACTCCTTATACGACGCTACAAATTAAATTTCAACTGTCACGTCGTTTGAGAATCCGTCGCGAGGGGGCAAAAGATGGGAAATTAAATTATAATTGTGTAATGATACACATCTAATTACTTTTTTCTAATTTTTTTAAAAAAAAATTTTTAATTTGATTTCTTTTATTTCGCCGCTGTTTGCGCAAGGGATTAGGGGATTTATGATGTAATAATGGTAATAAGAGGGAGGATTGGGGAGAAAGAAGCCGAGTGTCGGTATTTTTGGGGTTATATGATGAGATGAATGCGTTTGATGGGTGACGCAGTTGATGGGGAATTTTCATAACGCGTGGGGGCGTGGTGGAGCTTTGAGGCGAAGCTTGGAGGGACAAAAGTGTGTCGTGAGTCATTAAAAGTGGGTTGGGTTTGTTGGAAACAATGGATTTTTGGGTGATTGTCGTTAGGAATGATGTGTGAGATGAAAGGGATTGGATGGTGTATATGGGTTTGGTTGGATTGTTTGATTGTGTGTCAGTTTTTTTGGGGATTAAGGATGGTGGGGAAGTTGGAAATTGGTCGTTGGTCGGTTGGGTAATTAAGGGATGAAACATGTGTTTGGTTGGGTTTTATAGGGGAATAAAATTGTTTTTATAATCTTAAAGTGAGTTGATGCTTCATTTGGTGCGTGTTTGGGTTAATTATTATATAAGTTGGATGAAATGATATGACTATCGTTTTACTAAATTGCATTGTTGCAGTCTGAAAAAGATTGGTTGAGCCAACGTATGTCATATTGTTTCAACACATTTTTATATTATATTGCTTTGCTGAAAAATGTAATTGTGTTTATTTTATTGTTGAAAATGATTGTTGAAGAAATATTTCATAGTTGGAGATTGTTGAAGAAATATTTCATAGTTGAAAATGATTGTTGAAAAATTTTTATACTTGAAAATGATTTTTGAAGAAATTTATTCTTGAAAATCATTGTTGATGTTGAACAAATTTTATTTTTGAAAATTATTGTTGAACAGATTTCATTCTTGAAAATAATTGTTGAATAAATTTTATTCTTGAAAATCATTGTTAAATCAATATGAAATAAATTTTATTCTTGAAAATCATTGTTAAATCAATATGAAATAAATTTCATTCTTGAAAATCATTGTTAAATCAATATGAAATAAATTTTACCCTCGGAAATCATTGTTGAAAATTTCATTATTATAACAATGGGAAAAATAATCTTTAACTTATTCAAAACAAAAAAAAAATCCATTCAAAATTTCATTATTATCAAATATCAATACCGGTACAACAAAAAAACTAATATCCACAAGTACAAAATTTCCACATCCAACCCTCATCAACATCCCCAAAACCATCTTCAATTCCACCAAAACAAACAACAATCAACAAACAACAACAACAACAAGCTCATTGCCGTGAACGTGACACCCCTGACTATACATCACATCCTAATATGCATCCCTTTACACCCGGATCGTAACCCGCGCTAGCTTCCAACTCCACTTGCCATTTGGCTCGTTGTCAGGCTAAATTAGATTCTTAATCAAAGTTCATTGTATCCAAAGCGAGGCGGCCAAGCAGGGTGCTCGTTCCCCTACATACCGAATACCTTGTGGCTAATTGAAAACGCCTCGCCTTACTTCGCGCACCAGCATCAACTAGGCCATAATGCACTGCGCATCTCATTAAAACCAATTGCCAAGCCGAAACTACATAAACTGCAGCGTTTATTAAAATCTAATTTACAAAGCCGAACGTCGCAAGAGGGCGCGCCGTGATTTGATGGACAGATGTTTGGATGGCTTAAACTAAAAAAAAAAGAAGCCAATCTTAGAATCTTTAAATCCTCGTCTTTCAAAACAAGCCAGAGTCATCGACGTTTGCACAAAAGTGACGGAAAACGATACCAGGCGGCGACCAGGCGGAAGATTTCCCGTCTTTTGTGGAGTGGGCAGCGGGGAAGTCAGCGGGAAAATTAGCACGAAGGGTGGCGGGCCATTGTGCGGCTGCGGATTACACGCGCTCGGCAGAAAGGAGTCGACGTGGGGGTAGCGATAATCCGCGTTTCAAACGTCGCCATTGGGCAGCGCATCGGTTCCAGTCGGTGCGTCGGGCCAATGGTGCGAGGGACGCGAGTCGAGTGGAGTCGCGGCTCCAATCGACGAGTGTGGGAAAGTAATTATCACTCGAGATCGAGTGAGACTCAATTTCAGCTCGGATGAATAAACAGCTTGGGTTCGCCATACCAATGAGGATTGCTCTTTTCAGGGTGTGCGAGCACCCTTACAGCTCATTCAATTCATTCACTTCACCCCCAATTTCTTCCTTGACAAATTGAAAAGTCAAGTTTTACATTTTTGTTTGTATTTTTTTTTCTTTTTTCAATTGGAATTGTGTTGTGCCACGAGGTAGATGAAATAGATTAAAATTGAGGTTGGGGTCTGAGCAGATGCGAAGGAATATATACTGTATAGTGTACAATATAAAGGAAGAAAATGTTATTAAAATGTTTGTATATGAGTTTTTATTGGCTGTAATATGGGTATGCCATAGGTATGTGATTTGTGGTGCCATAATGCACAGTATGTGAACTTACAATATGTGTAAGGATTAGAAAAGATGGAGGTTTTATGTATATTGTTACACATGGATGGCCATATAATGTTAATTTTTAATTTGTTGATAAATGTTTCCATTCTTGCATAAGTATATAAAAAAGGACTGCCTATAACCTGAACAACAAATGAATTATTGAAAAAATATTGAATAAGTTTGTCATGATGAAACAATGTTGGTTTTTCAACAACTACCATTTTTTCCATTCTTGCATAAGCCAATGTAATAATTTTTATTTTTAAAAATAAGGGCTGTGAGGACAGTGAATTTCATTGCACATGCGCACAACATAATAAACATGCCTTATATGGCTTTATGATTTTCATTTATGAGTTATGACTAAATTGATTTAACAACTTACAAGTGTTAAAATTGGCCTGTTTATACATGTTCAAATGAATTTTTAACACTGCTTTAACCCCTCAAGCAATTATAAGGATTGAACACACATTTATATAAAGTATAAGTTTCTTACTTTTTATGTATGAACATTGTCATCTAATGATACAAGACTCCATTATACACCACAATAATTGCAATCATGAACTATAAATTCATGTTCCTTCCAGTTTCAACACCATATACCTTCAAACAAAACACATTCCAAGGTTTGTTTAGACCACTTGCTGATTTAACAAAAAAATAATTGCACTTTTCCAAGACAGGTAAGTGATAGTCAAATAATGACAAGGCATTTTTCACCAAAACTAGGCATTATTAAAAATTCACACCTCTTTTGCAACTCAAGTATTGATTGGGATCAAAGGTGAAGAAGATGAGCAATTTTTTCTTTGAAAAAAATTTGTAAGTTTTGACCCACTTAAAATTAATAATCTTGAGTGAAAAATTATTCTTAGTCTATATAGGCCTACTGTGTTCTAAAGGATCAACATTTTGCGTGTAGAAATGTGCTCCATCATTGCACTGTTGATGAAAGATGTGTATCAAAAAAAGATCCTGCTGTGAGGTGAGAGTAAAAGAGGTCACCCTATTATAAACTTATACATTACATTACACACCTATTGTATTAGGTATCAATGAGTTGAATTATAAAGAGATAAATTATCGGTGTAAACTGTGTTAAAGGCCATTTATTATAGGAAATGAGGTGAAATGTGGGTGAATGTTTTTAAATTAACACAAACACTGTTTAAGGGCAACTTGTGTATAAGTAAGTAAAAAAATGGTGGAAATTTGAAATAGATTGAAAAAATAATGACTGGAGGCTTATTGGAGATGCAAAAAGTACTTTTAATAACAATGATGCATATGGAGGATGAATTGCCATATTGAGTTATGTTGACATTGTTGAGAGCACTTTTAATCATCGATATAGGATACTGTTACACCGAATCCACATAAGAGTTGACAACAGAATATACAATTAACAATAAGAACTCTTTCATGTATATTATTACTACTTGTTACAGTATTGCCTTCTAATGATTTAACATCCAACAAACAATTGGAGCATCAGAACAAGAGTCAAACCGCAAAATTAAGTTTTTCCAAGGAGAAATCGATAATTTTGATGTTTTGAACAATCACAACATCGATTTTACATGAACCCAGAGTATTTTAAAACCCAACATGGTTTTTAAACAGTAATCCGATCCAATTATTGTTACAGAGTGGCTATTTCCTCCCCAGATCCAATTATTATGAAATGCAAATGTATAATTTAATTGTAATCGTTATTTGTTTGGGATTATTGGGGATTGTTATTTTAACGTGAGTTTTGCTGGTGGTTTGTTTTGTATTTTATAAATGGGTTTTCATCTGACTTATCTCAAAGGGTTATTCACTTAGACTATTTCTTTGCCGCACATGCGCATCAACATAAAATCCAAGAAAACAACCCCTTATTTAAATTTTAATAAAGTAATTCCATCAAAACTCCCTTTAAAAAAATCACAAACATCTATTCATTAACACGTAAACAAAAATTTAAAGAAACCGTTAATTACTAGATTTCATCTTCACTTCCAAACCTTAATGCGCAAAATGCCTCCCAGCAATATTCGAAATTAAAACCAGGATATTTTCATCTTTATTACTCCCTTAAATACCAACCAACCAAACAACCAGCAACCAACCAACTATAATTAAAAACAAATTTTCCTAATCCTGATTTTCAACAATTCCAATATTTTCCTCACTCCTCCCCTCCTCACTCAAAAAAACAAAAAAAAATTTCAATATAATTTCCCTACAAGGGCGTGACAATTTTTTTTCAATTCCTTTTCATTAAAAAACTACAAGCCAAAACTTAGTTGTAATTAGGCCTCAGTCGGAAATCAACTTGTCCATAGATAAGGGTTAATTAATGGCATCTCCCGCAGACACGCGCACGCAACACGAAGCAAAGCGGCAGGGAGGTAGCACGCTTCGAATCGACTGCGTGGGTGGCGGACACCTTATTGCTGAACCTTTGCACGTTCAGCGAAGCGTTCATTATCGTCGAGTTATGGAAAATGTCAGGTCAAATCACGTCAAGTTTTTTTTTCCACTTCACTGCAATTTGATATTAACACCATGTTACTTTTATTTTATATAAAAGAGTGTAATTAATGGACAGCAGGAGTGGATCGAACTTCAGTATTATGTATACCAAGTGTCAAGTGTGGGATTAAGGATGGATGGTTGAGAGACCCGAATGGGACAAAAATGATTAAAATTCCAGTCAAATTGAGTTGAAAGTTTAATAAATCATTGAATAAAATGTAAATCTAGTCCGTCACAGCTTGTGGGAAGTTACCGTGTAATTAATTATCATTTATTTTATTTTATTATGAATGGTCGAATTTTTCTAGGAAAAAGATGACAATAATATTTCATTAGAAATTATTGTTTATTTGACAAGAATAAGTTGGAATAATAGGGATAAATGTATAACAAGCACTTCCGGTTGAAAATGGTGGCCAGAAGAAAAAGGAATACTGTAAATAATCATTCTCATTGTTAATTTAATTTCTTTGATGATTAGAACATAAAATTGTTAACAATGTATATATGGAAACATGGAATTTTGGGGAATTAGTTCATTCTTTCGCTTTGCGGGTTCAGAATGGTATTTTTCATTGATTTTTTGCATTGTTAATATTTGCTTTTTCCATTGTTAGTCCCATTTTTATATATTGTTATTATTTCCTTTTCTATTTTTTACATTGCTGTTTGGTTTTCCATTGTTATTCCCATTTTTCCATTTTGATTTTCCATTGTTATTCCCATTTTTTCCACTGTTGTTTTCCATTCTTATCCTAAATTGTTCCGATTTGTTACTTTGTTGTTCAATGCTTATTCCTATTTTTTTTGCATTGTATAAGTTTTTCATTGTTAGCATGCCAGTCGCAATAGCGAGATTCGACCTGCGCTATATAATATAACAATTACAGACTTGAACGGTATGTGTATTAAAAATGGAAATTAAGATTGGAATAAACTTGTAGAGTGGCTTTATCAAGAAGGAAATGCCCAAAAGGTTGTTAATTATTGTGGAATGTGACGTCATGCAGTACATCAGGCGAATGGGTATGCAAATGCGTCTCGGGCAATGCATACCAGAGTGGCCGCACTTTATGGAGTGGGCTCTACTTGTAAATCACATCAAATTTAATTTCCAGTAACAAAGTTAATTACATCAGTGAGTTTAATTTCAGCAAATGGATAGTTAGTGCTAAAGCTGAAGCTGCATTCCTTTTCTTAGCGCTGTGTTTAATTGCTCAAAGCTGAATCACGTATGGAAAATTGCTGCACCAACATTTATTTATGCGAGGATTAAAGAGAAAAACAAATATTTTCTAATTTTTGCCACAGTTTACTTGAATAGATTGGAAAATGATGTATATTCAATCAAGGGCAGAAGTGTCATACATACCTATATACCTATGTCTTCACGTAAAAAAATGTGCATAACGTCATTTAGGACCCTCATTTTATATATAGTCTGACCGACCTGCTGCTTTACAAAAAAATGACGTCTAGGACACCTTTCCCTTCATATGACTCAAATACTTGGACTACTTCAGACGTAATTACGACGTCCTATGGACATCCATCCCAGATGTAACGTGGGTATAGCAAAGCTGCTGATGCGTCATGACCTATTTTGTGTGCGTTCTTGCGTCATGCCCACGCCACGCGTTGCATGTGAACTGTTTTGCGTCGTGAAGTGAGTCAGACGTATGTCGGACGTAAAATATGGAGTTTGCGCAAGGACTTATAGCAATTTATAAACTTACGTAAGTTGCTATAAGTATAGACCTTGTGCAAATTCCCTATAATTCCTTGAGGTTTTATTTTGACGCATGCGTTGCGAGTTGAAAATTTTCAAGTTTTCACAATTGTTAATGAAAAAAATTATAAAATCAAGAATGTTGTTCTAAATTATATGACCTAAATCTGAACTTTTCATAGGAGGTGAATAATTTGTGGAGACACTGCTTTGTAATGAGTCATTCTATAGATGGACCAAAAGTTCTATGTATTTTAGACGCAGGGTGACCAATGCCTCTGAAACCAGATAGACTTAAACCTAAAATCGTTTTAAACAAAGTATAATAGTCTATAATAGATGTGTACTTGTATGACTTTTAAAGGTGTTACCTTATATAAATTCACATTAGGAAGTTTGCGCAAGGCCTATATACTTATAGCAACTTATAAACTTATACGGTACTTTTATAACATATAGGCCATGTGAATCAGTTACCTTAAGACATAATCATAAGTATAAGCTTAAGTCCATATTGTGCGCAAACTTCCTAATGTGGATTTTATATTGACACTTAACATTTTTAGAAGGAGATATAAACATAAGATAATGTAAATAAGAGGTGTTTGGTCAAGAGTGTGAAGTATACTTGCAAGTATATAGACTTTTCAACCCTGATGATAGTCCAGTGGCTGAATGACACAGTAAACTCCCTTCCTGATTACTCAACAGAGAAAAAGAACAATTAAGAACGGCTACTGTAAGTTCCCACACATAGTAATCGATTGAAGATGCAGTAGTCGACTTTTAAAAAGGCAGTGTAACAAAGTGAAGAATTTATGCGACAGCAGTAACAACACTAAGCAAATGGCCATTAACCTTTTCTCACCATCATTAAACAAAGAACTACAAAAGAACCACATTAGGCCACAGTGGGTCCAATTGCTACCTGACGTCTTCTTCGAGTCTGGTCTGGGAACTGACTTTTTCACATCCCCAGGTGCCAACTTCTTACCAGCAGAAACCAATACCCCATGAAGTTATAGTCGTAAACAAACTCCTTCCATCACTCAAACTGATTTTTACAAAAAATTTACCCAAATATTTTTGAAAATTTTCCTAATTTTCAATATTTGGTAAATTTTTCGGACTTTTTAACATGTCGATTTTTTTTCGATATTTTCATTATTTTGTCAATTTTTTTTGGAATTTTTTTAACATGTTAAAAAATTTTTTGGAATTTTTTGAAATTTTGTCGCTATTTTCTAAATTCTTGAATTTTCCATCATTTTTTCCAATCCTTTTAAATTATTTAATATCTTGTCAACCAAATTTAGACTTTTGAATTTTTTCAAATTGTGTCGACTGTCGATAAAATTTTGAAATATTTGAATTTTTTGAAATTTTAAATATTTTATTGACATTTTCGAAAATTTTGAATTTTTCATATTTTGTCGACATTTTCAAAATTTTTTTACTATCTTAATTCAATATTTTGTTGACATTTTTGACATTTGTTTAAATTTTCGAAATTTTTTGAATTTTTAAATATTTGGTCGACATTTTCAAAACTTTAATTTTTAAATATTTTGTCAACATTTTCGACATTTTCGAAATTTTTTGAAATTTTGACGACACATTTTCGAAATTTTTTGAAATTTTGACGACACATTTTCGAAATTTTTGGAATTTTTCAACATTTTGTCGACATTTTCGAAATTTGTTGAATTTTTAAAATTTTTTCGACCAATTCAAAAATTCAAGATTTAATTTTCCCATGACCTAACCCTTTAAATCCCTTAAAGCTGACCACGTGTTCACTAGAGCATGAGCAGAGAATAGACTGTTCTCAATTTCTTCTCTGCCTCCCCACTCCCTTTTTGGATGGACCAATCAGAACCCCCGGCGCCATATCTCCATTTTCCCACCCTTTTCTCACGAGGTTTCTTCCACCACAAACCACGCCCCCTACTGTCAGCGGCATGAGTTCAAAGCCAATAATGGCTGTGCAGCCCGCAGGCTGATACGAAAATCTAGGGGTTGTAAACACCTCAAAGTACCCCCAATAAACCAATAGATACCCATCATCGTTCAAAGACATTAGACTCCCGTTAAAGAAAAAGAGAAAAAAACTTCTCGGGCTATGTTTTTATTATATACGTTTACAATTAGGACACTCCTGTCACTCTTCATTTACCGTACCCCACCTTTTGGGCAAGTGAAAAGTCAATGAATTTTAGTAAATAAATTTAAAAAAATTCAAAGAGAAAAAAAATTTTTTTTTTGGTGGTGAAAGTAGGGCACGCGGGCCTTCATGCTCTTAAAAACTTAAAATATGCAGTTATACAGATTGAACCTCGTTATAACGAACTCGAAGGGACCAGAAAATGTGTTCTTATATCGCGGAATTCGTTATATCGAGATGTTTTTTTGCATTGTTTTGGTGCATTACGGTCCAAATAAACTTCGTTATGACGAGGGATTCGTTATAAGCGAGTTCGTTATATCGAGGTTCGACCTGTACCATTAAAATTTGCCTATATTTAGTGGAAATGAGAAAATTTGCTTTGATTGGACAAAATTCAAAATGAAATCACAGAAATTTGTGAAAATTAAATCATAAATTAATTTCCGATTGAATATTTGCAAATTTCAGTGATTTCAAATCGAATTTTGTCTAATCACAGAAATTTTCAAAAAAAATTTACCCATAGAAATCAATTTCCGGTCAAATTTTGCAAATGTGTTTTCGGGTTCAATTTTCTCCAAAATAAGAATTTTACCGAATCCAACCTGAAATCCCCAAAATTGGATAAAATCAACCACCACACAACCGGAAATTACAAAAATTCACAAAAATTCCACCGGATGTCCCCAAAATTCACAAAAATCGATCCAAAAATCGCTATAAATCACCAAATCTTCTCCCAAACTTAAATCCGACTAAATTTTTGCAAATTTTAGTGATTTCAAATCGAATTTTGTCCAATCACAGAGAAATTTGCAAAAAAAATCAACAATAAATCGATTTCTGGTAGAATTTTGCAAATTTGTGTTTTCGGTTTAAATTTTGTCCAAAATTTCGAATTTCACCAAATCCCAACAAAATTCGACAAACTCAACCACCTCACAACGGAAAATTACAGACATCGCAAAAAATCAACCGGATGTCGCCAAAATTCGCCAAAATCCATCCAAAAATCGCCATAAATTACCAAATCTGCTCCCAAAATCTTAAATCCGACTAAATACGCATACTTTTTTCAAAACTCACAAAGACTAATTGAACACATCTGACTTGTTTCCCATCCCTCCCACATTTCCGCTTACATAAAAATCTG
>JAQFZO010001124.1:0-17741 GCA_034695885.1 Geophilus flavus
TGACACGTCCTAAAAAGACATTTTTATTACGTCAATCATAAATAAGACGTCCAAATGACTTAAATATGTGTGACACTTGAGCCGTAATTAGGACGTCCTTGCCGGCTTGGATTTCGTCTCTGAGACATGGTCGTGCGCATTGGGTACTTTGTACAAACTCGACTAAATAAAGAACTGTACTTGTAATCTTTACACTAACCAAAGAGGAGGTGTGAAATCCTTGTCTTCAACTCTTTCAACATTACAACAGTAAATGATGTTTAGGGTTTGGGACTGGTGATCGATGTTTGTTAATTGGGATTTTCGATGCTACAGTGAGCGAAATTGAATTTATTTCAAGTTCATTTGTAGCTGTAAGGTTTCAGGGCGGGATCTGTGGGCGTTCTGGATTGAGGTCGTTAATTTGGGATGTTGCAAGGTTGGAAATGAAGGTGAAGCTTGTCGATGTCGGAAGCTGAGTAAGGCTAAAACTACATTCGAATTGGGTACTGCACTGGTGAATTGAAAATTGGGTTGTAAGGTTTCTGGGTTCTCCTTCATCAGGAGATTAATCTGTTGTGTCTGAGGGCAGCCATGAGGAAGTATTGTTGTAGGTTATGTTGAAATGATGACTGGATGAAAGGAAGTCGTGTTGGTTTGGTCTGATATAAAAGTATACTGAAAATAGGGTAATTGTGTTTGAAAATAGATTGAATTGAAATAGGTCAAAAAGAAAGTTCACATCTAATATTTTTTTGGAAGTTAGTTTGTTAGTATATTACAAACCTTTTGCAATGTTTCTGTAGATGATTTGGGTTTCTGGTCATTCTTTTCCACTTTGAATTTTAGGTTTGTTTTATTTGTATTGGAGTTGTTTTGATTTTACTTTTGACAGGTCCAGTATGGCCATAGCAGCCGCTACTACTATTACTCTTTGATCAGATTGTGTTGTTGAAGTAAGGATTAATTGGAATTGGATTTAAGATCTTGCAATCCTTTTTGTTTCAGATGTATAGAAAGACAAAGAGTTGCAGCTGTGTACAGTAGTCATGTCACTCAAGTGACTAAAGCACAGATCAAAGCGGGTTGTTCACAAAATTACTGTATGTCCAACAGTGAAAGTTTCTACTGGTCACTTCTAATAACATTCACAAAAAATTGATTTTGTTAATTAAAAAAATAGCAATTTTAACAAATTAGTGATTAAGGAGTTATCAATTTGGTTTTTGGGAATTGTATTCTAAAAAAATCTCTCAAAATTTCCAGGAGTGACCAAACACCCTTTTAGCTGGTCTTTGGTTCTCACTTTAACTTCACCCATTTTTTTTAAAAAAAAAGGAAAGTCTATAGCCTGTTTAAACTTCCCATTGTATTTCACTGAAACTTTCACAAATTGTTATTCACTTCCCTCCTTTACTTCAGTAGCCATGGGCAACCTTAACATTCTCCACCAACTTTCTTGTCCCTTTCTTTATAACCTCACAGAATAAGATATTCTGATACGCTTTAAAGAGCAGCCTAAGGAAGCGTTTACATCTTAAGTGCTTCATTCTTGCATTGGGCCATTACTAATGTTTCTAGGCTTCTGGAAGTTTTAGATACACACTACTTTATTTGTACAGTATTTTCTACAATTCATTAGTGGATATATGGTTGAAATTAAATTACTGTTTTATTTAACATCATGCAGTGTGTACTGTATAGCTGATCAAATATTTATGTTTGTGCAAGATGTGTAACTTTATGAAGTAATTAACTGTTACCAAACATCTTCATGCATTCCACCTGTTCATCCCTAAGGTTTTTAATCAAAGATAACCACATCACACGCTTCATGTTGGGATAATCAAAAAATCATCTTACAAAATCCATATATTGGTGGTTTTCCTCAGTTGTAAACAGAAGAATTAAATCTCAACTCAGTCAGGTATGTATACCAGCTATAATTCAAAACAAGATCCAGACAGCTGCCATTGGCAATTTAATTCATATCAACTACACTTCCTCGAGATTTATTATTCATTTAACATCTGCCTGGTTTAATAATTAAATACAGATGCAGTCATCCAACTAAGTTACAATAATTTTGTCTGAGGCAGACCCTTTAAGTTCATTGTGCAGCCGGCTTTTGGGATCAATGGAATTCTTATATTTTTTTGTAAAGGTGGATAATGGAAATCTAATGTTTATAAGTGTAGGGAAAACACTGTCAGCAGTAAAAGGTATTAATTTCTTAATTGAAACAACCATTAATATAGTTGCTGGATCAATATTTGATGATATTGAGTCAACACCCTGGAGGTTGACTCAATATTTTGCAATTTCATCAAATGGAGTTGATCTTTTAATTCCCTAAATAACTTTGAATCAGCTTCATCTGTGCATTGATGCGCATGTCCAAGCTGCTATACATATGGTGTGTTTATGTTATTGAAAGTGAAATTTAAAAATAATTTAGAATTTTCTAGTTTTCTGTTGGGCCTATAATGTAGCAACAATTGAGAATTATTGAGTTTAAAGTGTACCACATCTGGTAGTTCAAATTTAAGGTCATTGTTTAAAATGTACTACCTAGTACTGATGGATTGAAATTGAATTGTTGGCACTGACCAACCATTGTTTTGGGAACAAAAGAAGAATAATGATTCTTTTCTGCACTGTTTTCCATCAGTATAAAGTGGGTCTAAACTTTTGTTTTTATGCTGTATACTGTCTGCTGGGCATGTCCCCAGAGGCTTGACACAATGGAATAAGGTTAGTGGTCAGTCTTGTGCTTCTTGGTTAGTATGGGAGAAAGGAAAGCAGAATTATGGGGATGTTTTGTTGCAGGAAGGTTAAAGGGAACCCTGGTTTCTTTATAAAGTTACAAAAAAACAACATTATAAGATCCAAACCTGATTGTGTGTGTGTCACAACTTTAAAATAACATATTTTATAAAGAAAAAACTTAATTTAGCATTTTATCTCTCAAGAGAGTTATAAAATGGATGTGAATCACTTTTTGGAATGTAGAAACATGGAAATATGTCTCATTACATTTCTTTCCCTCTCAAAAATCAATAATTACATCAGAAAAATCACAAAAACTCTAATATCCTGTCAACTCAACTTCAGGACACAATTTTCTTGTCAATGGGGCAGTATAACCACCAAAACCACTATAGAAACTTCACCTTTTATTACCACTAGATTTTTTTTCCACAATACAGAGCACACAAATGGCTGTATACTGACCATTGCTTTCTGTGACAAGGTTATGAGTACTAAACGCATGAAAAGTGACATCATTCCAAGTAGAAACAATTCCTGTAAGTGCCTTTTCTCGTGCATGAGACTCGCATTTAAACACTGCAACAGCTAAGGTTGTAATTCTGACTGCTTTGGGTGTCTCAGATTGATGGCACAATAAACATTGTAACTTTTTACCAGGAATTAGGTTAAGTTCAGGAGGGTAAAAGAGTAATTTGCATTTTGTGATTCTTTTGGGTGTGGTTTCTCATTTATTTCTTGTCTTAAAGTTAGTTGTTATTTGCTGCTAACATGTGGTCACTATTGATTGAATTCGTCTTAGTCTAGTCTTAATGCGTGTCACTTTTATGGGATTGGGAGAAACTGCGACCTCTTCTTGGCTTTGGTCAAGAGTCATTAATACCAGAAAACTCCTCTAGTGTCCTTAAGGCAATGTCTCTTAGATGCTTTCTACCAAGACATTAATACAGATCATGTTGTTTTCTCATATCAAATAAACTGGATTTCCATTAGGGAGTATGTGATGTTTAGGAACGCAATTCTCCAAATATCCAAATACCTACCAAATTTATTTTGGAATTGAGATTTTGTGATGGAGTAACAAGAATTAAAGTTGTGTTATCATTATCACATGAATCCATTTGCCCAATCAGTGGAGACACCTGGAATTAACCATTATTTAACCTAATTCCACATCTGACTGCCAAACGTCAGGTCACGTGATCAATTATTGTGTATTTTGTTTTGGAGAATTTTGCCCAAAAATAGCTTACTATTATTTTCATGAATATTGACAATTTTTATTGATGTAATGAAAAATTTGATTGTTGTGATGAAAAATTCCATTTTTATAATGAAAAATTTCATTGTTACAATGAAAATTTCATTGTTATAATGAAAAGTTTTATTGTTGTGATGAAAAATTTCATTCTTATAATGAAAAATTTCATTGTTGCCATTGTCATAATGAAAAATTCATTGTTATAATGAAAATTTACATTGTTGCCAATTGTTATAATGAAAATTTACATTGTTGCCAATTGTTATAATGAAAAATTTCAATGTTGCCATTTTTATATAATGAAAACTTTCATTGTTATAGAGTGTTTTTTATAACTCTTAAACAAGTGACTGAAAACCAATTGGCCCATCTAGTGTACTAAAAAAATAACAATTTGAGCCTTTCTCTTACTGCAAAAGATTTAACTTCAACACAAACACCATTTAGTGGCACTAACACCCTTAAGGGATGAGACTATGAGTTGGGTTTTGTCAAATTCCAAAAACACTTACACAGCCTTCATGGCAACAACATAATAGAACAACAACTTAAAGTGAACAAAAAAAAAGAGAAAAGAAGTATGTGGCATAGGAAATCCCTAGCAAAACAGAAAACTCAGAGCCAAAACTTCTATCTGTTGTAGATACTACAGAGCTCTTTTACTACACAGAAAGAAGCCACAGTGGTCTACTAAAAAGAAGAAAGGGGGCATTTCAGTCAATCCTTTTTGGATAAAGTATAAAGTCTCCAATACCTAGCGACTGTAAACCTGCATACATAAACTCTTTTATTTACCTTTAGTGGAAAAGGCATTGCTGCTTTTGGCATTTCTTCTCCTCCCATTGAAATTCACTGGCTTTGATGTGACTTTATTTTCACTCCCAACCTGCAAGGAATTCAAAATTTATCTTGCTAAATGTGGTGCATAGTTTCGGCTTCAGTTTTTGTTGACGTCGTGTTTACTCTTTGTGTTTTCACTTACTGGTAAGAACTCTTCTCTTTACACAATAAAATAAAATTTACTCATAAATAGGGCGCAGAACTTAATGTAAATGATGCATGTTGGTATATTTGCTTGTTGGGATTTCCATTTGTTGATTTTCTGTACGAGTTATGTCAATTATGAATGGAAAATGCTATTTTTATGCATCGGTAGCACATATTTGCATATTTCGTTAGCTTTTTTTAAAAGAAGCGTGCATATTTAGATGTTTTAAAGTTTTGGAGCATTTATGGTGATTTTTGGATGAATTTTGGTGATTTTTGGATGGACGTTTGGCGATTTTTAGATAAGCTTTTGTGAATTTTGGCGTGCGTATTTAGATGTTTTAAAGTTTTGGAGCATTTATGGTGATTGTTGGATGGATTTTTGGGAATTTTGGTGATTTTTGGATGAAAATTTGGCGATTTTTGAATAAACTTTTGTGAATTTTGGCACTATCCGGTTGAATTTTTGTGAATGCCTTCAATTTCCTGTAGCACGATGGTTAATTTTATCGAATTTCGGAAATTTTTGAATCAATTTGATGAAATTCGTCATTTCGGACAAAATTCAAACCTGTAAAATCTATTCCTGGTTTCATTTCTTCAAATTTCTGTCTTAACAGCGTGAATCCACCATAAGTACAATAAATTTATGTAGCGACATCTAACGGCAGACAGTGAAATCTGCCACGCCGCCATTGCACAGTTACTCGCTGGAAATAAATAGTAGATATTACCACTATCTCAACTTCAAAATTGGTAGTGATTGCTCTAAGTAAGGATAAGGGGTCACAACCTTGGTCGAGTCAGTGAAAGCGTTTTACTGCCGAAGTTGTTTATCACTCTTATGACACTGATGGAGATTGAAATGTTTGGTTTTTTGATTCAGGTAATAAACCCCGTCATTGCACTGGTGATTAATTAGTTTTATGCCACTCCAACCGTCAACGACGCACACTTACTTGTTCAAAGAAAGCTCTACCGAGGCACTTTGTGTTTTGAATTTCAATTTTTATGTAAGGTCTTGCATTAAGGGTGGGTGGCATCGACATGAAAATGCAATTGAATAACTGTCTTGCTGACAAGCATTTTTGATGCTACTTACTGAGGTCTAGGGTTGGGTATTTTGGGAAAAAAGATGTAAAATGAAGTGATGATGGTTGACATCACCTAGGTAACAAATTCCACTCGGTTGTTTCCTAGAAAACCTCGAGTAGCTTTCAGGAAATGAGACTGCTTCTGTATAGAATAATGGAAGCATTGTAAGTGCTTTGTATACAGTAATAATTGAACACGACCGTATAATGTAAACTTAGATTGCTGAAACCAGTAGTAAGTGAAAACAAATTCTAGGAAGTTTAATTAGTTATTGATCCCAATTATTCCGTTGCCAATTATTGTAGAATCTCAACGTGAATGTCGAAGTCATGAATGTGGGGACTTGATTGAATATTGTAGATGGTGGTAATACTAATAGGTTATTGACTCGACGAAAAATAGAGGATGGAAAGTAATTTAGTAGAAAACTTGACATACCTACATGTCTTATATGCTGTTGTGTTAGGATTAACTACTATCACTACAAAAAATTTTAGATTTACAAATGCTAAATTTGATGTAAATTTGTGGGCAAAAATATACTTTACAAAACATTTCCGTGTGGGCAAACTTTGTTTGTGGTCAAAAGTAGCCGAAAAATCGGATTTACATCAGATTTACATTAAATTTACAAAATTGAATTTACTGTACACCACATAAAATAAGATGTAAATCTTGCTCTTACACATCATCTTACAAGTCAATTTCTCACAATTTTAGACATTTAAGAGATCAAATTTAACAATAAATTTTACATTGAATTTTCTTTCGTAAATTTGAAATTTTTTTGCAGTGTATACGTAGTGCGCTAAGTGGAAGGTATTTTGGAAGGCCGAGATTAGGGAATAGATTTTCTGAATCGCCATGCATTTTTGATGATACCCTCAATGTGCGATTGGGCTTATCCTGCAATTGCTATCTTTAACAATGATTTTCGCATTGTTGCGCGCATATTTCAGCTCCATAACCAAGATTTTTTGAATCCTCGTAAAGAGAGGATTCAGAAAAGTCACAACAAAATATGATTAAGAATGTATAAGGAGAGAATCATCAACTTTCACGTGCCTTGGGACCATGTTTGAAATCTGGTCCACATCATCTATTGTTGTTTATTTACACTAAAATCAACAGTTTTGACAGTTTTAAGTTTTGTGTACTAAATGCAAATCATATGTAAGTGCTTAAGATTCAGGAATTAGCATTTCTATTGACGTTATCTTGACGCTGAATGCATCGCCATCTAGTAGACTAAACTTGAAACTGACTGAAATAAAAACAAGATGTCTGCGTCTTGTCAGGGGCGTAATTATAGCTTCGGGATCTTGGTAAATGTATTAGTTAAAAAAAATTACAGCTAAATGGGCATATCATTGTTTTTTCACCATGAAATTCGAAATGAAGTTAGTTCAAATCAAATTCAAAGTGAATTCTCGTTTTTCCAGCCGATAGCCCATAAAAATCCACTCCCATCCCAATCGAATTTTGTAAGAATACGTTTCTTTTCGTCGGTATCCTTAATGTGATTGTCGGAAATGGGTAAACAATATTTAAATATGAAAGAACAAATTTTCGAAATGTTCAAATTCAGGTATAAAATTCACCAATTTCTCTCGCGAATTTCACAAACCCGTATAAAACAACGGTTAAAAGATATCCTAAACACTATCCTCTCCTTAGAATGAATAATTTATGGTTTTTTCGGAGTCGACAACTCAACCTTAAGCCATCGCGGCTCATAAGTAGTCGCCGCCATGACCCCTGCCAACAACAACAACAACAACAACAACAACAGCGTGTACGTCACTCGTCTCCCGCTAGTAGTCGTAGTCCAAGCAAATTATACGAGGGATCTCACATACCTCCAGTTGATAGCCTCGACCACATTGCTCAACATATCCCCAGGTGCATTGTCATCACACTTTAACCATTTATTATAAGCAAATTAACTTTTTTCGTCAAACTTTTCTATTATAATTACCTATAATTATTTTAACTAATCCGAGGAATAATGGATCTGCTGATAAAAAAATATATATTAAAATTACTTTTTTTCAGGTTTGTTATCTTTCAATTTTTCACCTGTTTTTACTTTTTGTCGTTTATTGCGTGATGTAATTACGAATGTTTTATTATATATTTTTTTCTAATATTAATAATTAGTTTTCTAGTTATTTATTTCACGATCGGTCGATTTTTACAATAAATATTTCTTTTTCATTAAAACTAAAAAAACTTTTCACTGCCATACACGAGTGTATTAATGAAGTCAACATTCAGGCGGAGTTTCTTCGATTTTTTTCTTAGGATTAATGAGAAACTCGAGTTAAAGCGGAGTTGTTAGTTGGATGAAATATTTATAACTAGAAGAAATTTGTAAGAAAAGTTTGAAATGTTGGATTTTTAGTGAAATTTGTGCGCGGAGAAAATTTATTACAATGTGGGAATTAACTGGGGAATTTATCATTTCAAATTGACATTTTTAACTTTGGAATGTTAAAAGGTTTTAAGATGATGAGTCCATAAATTGTAATGCGCTTGCTAATTTTTTTTTTATCTTATCTTTTCTTATAGGGTACGGGTAGAGTTTTACGTCAATGAAAATACATTTAAAGAAAGATTACAACTCTATTTTGTCAAGAATCAAAGGTCTAGTAAGTATCCTTTTCTTTACTTATTTTGAAGCTTTATACTTGTTTTGGTTATATGCATACGAGTTATAAATTTTAAACTGCGTTTTAAGTGTAGTTGTAGTAGTAAAATAATGTTTAAGGTCCCCGAGCATTTTAAGTGAAGTTTTTTTCATGAGGAAAGGGGCTTAAAGGGAATGTATGCATACTAAGAGGAGTAAATGAATTCTTTGGTAAGAAATGTGACTCGGGTCATTGAATCATTTTGGTATTGAGTAAATATACTAGTAGATTGTGCGAGGTTTTATACTGTAAGTCACACTCACAATGAGATCGTATTTGCTCGGTTTGTAGTTGGGGACTCGACAATACAGAGTTCTTCCTCGCTTTAGTGACATTCAATTACCCTGGGAAACATGTCACTAAAGTGGGGTAGTCACTATTAGTATTTCAGAAGTTGCCACCAGGTGGCATTTTTAGTGAAAATGTCTATTAGTAGTTTTAGTAATAAATGTCAGAAAATCTGTAGCTGAAAAACAAGAAATAATTGAATTTATACAAGATGGCAATACTCATAGTTCTACAGTAAGAAAGTTGGTACATCAAGAACTACTGTGACTGCTTGATTAGTGAAAAATGATGTATTATAACAACAAAACAAAAATAGTAAGAAAAAGTGATCTCATACACGTGCCACTCATCTGTGATAGATGATGTGGTTCACAAATAGCATTGCAAATCGAAATTGAAGCTTTAGCCTTAGTATTTAATGTCAGTATTGGAATTAAAGTCAGTAAAGTGCGAAAAATGCCACTACTTTGACTTCAAACATGTGACTATTCAATAATGATACCACGGTCATCATTCTTATTGGAGTTGTTATAGTCCAGGAAAATTGTCACTAAAGAGAGAACTGTGTAGTGACTTTGCGGGAAAAGACTTGTAAAGCAACTTATGATTATAATTCATTAATTTATAAACGCAAAGTTAAGTTTACGACTCTGCGGACTATTGAATTTATAGGTACTTATAAAATTCTTTTATACCTGGTGATTGTGAGATCGGTGAATGACGAACTGCATACGCGCGCACAATAAATTAAGCATGCCTTATACTTGTTTTATGATTTTCATTCGACTTATTAAGCTCTTAAATTGATTTAACAACTTATTAATTATTAAGTGTAAGTCATAAAGCGATAAAATTCGTATCCGCAAAGTCTCTAGAGAATTCAGGCCATTAGCGATGAATTTAGTAACGGAAAAATTACTTTTTATTTTTTATTTACCTTTCCATTTCTTCAAGTTATGATTTTTGCGTTATCTTTCAAAAAAAAGTCAAAAGATAAAGAAAAAGATCTTTCATTTGCCTTTAGTTATTCGTACTAACTGTGCATGCTCACGCATTTTATTTCACTTTTTCACGTGTGCAGACTAGGAAAAAAAGGGATTTGAAAAGTCAGGTCGAATCAAATGCTTGAATTAAGTCCTAAACATATGATAAAACACACCATCAGATATCTGATAACTTGGTTCACTGGGTCACCAAAGTGCATGCGCTAGCAATGGGTAAAGTGATGTATCACCTGAGGTTATAAGAGAGTTCAAAGAAAAGTCACTTATCCTTTTCACTTATCTTTTTAAAAAACGATTAGTGAACCCAACTAACATATTAAGGCCTACGTATGCCATTTTTCAGCAGGAACGTACAATTATATCTTTTTTCTGAAAGTGATGTCAGTTCCAATAGTAGCTGCATTCAATTTCTGTATTAAAACAAAGTTGAGTTTTGAATTTTAGACGTCACTTATTCTCATTAAAATCTATTCTAATGAGTGTAAGAGACTTTAAACTTCAAAACTAAACTTTGTTTTAATATTTGAATTCAGCTGCTGTTTCAAAAACTTTTGCAAAAAAATCTATTTCTGCACTTTCTCCCGCCAATATCCATTCCATACATTCAAAATAGCACTGGTTCAGCTTCAAACCATTATTCTAATTCTCAAACCGTAATCCATCAAGGTATAATCTGATGATAAAATACAGCCCTAAGAAATATTGCATTGCTGACAAAAAGTTTTTAAAAAATGAGACACATGCTCACTCGCATAACATTATTTTTGCAGCTACAATTAATCCGGTATTTTTAACATTCAGATCAGTCATGTGTACAGTAATTAAAGAAAACTCCAATATATTTCATTTTATTTCATTTTATTTTCGCGAGATAGCAGGCTATAACTTTCAACGACCATAACAAAAAGACCGAGCACTTCCTTTCTATTCAGTGACTTCTAATCTTTATTTACTTCTGCATTGATCAAACTTAGTATTGTGGTTTATGGCACAGACCAAGACCAAAGAACACCCATAATTTCGTTCCCATAAAGCATAAAGTAAATCAACTAGAAGTGAAAAATTGAGTAAAATAGCCACTGGAGAACAGAAAAACGTTGAAAATTGTCACTTTGCCGTTTACTCCTTCTACTCCGTCGGAATATTAATTCATTTAATCCAATTTTTTCTAATTTTTAACTCTGCCCCTAACTTTAAAGGTTATTCGAGTTTAAATTTATATCCCTTGTGGGCACGGAATGTAAATTCTGCTCAGCCAAACCCACATGTAGAAAAACCCTTCTGCAAGCAGAATTTCAAATAAGTGACGTCTGTGGCTAGGAGCAAACGTTTGCTGAAACTGCTGCAACGATTTTAATTAAAAAACAAAAGCAATTTGACCTTAATTTTGACAATATGACTTTTAAAAGAGTGCACATGTTGCATTGCTTGTTAGTTGTTAATCTATGTTAATTAGAAATTCAGTTTTCAAAAACTCGATGGTAATTTAGGATTAAAATTGTGATTAGGTTATCATTATTATTATTTTTTTATTTATAAAAGTTAATCGACTGGTAAGATAAGTCTAAATCAAGGAAAAGTGCAGTTTTGAGTGGTTTCCCTAAGTGCATCATTCTCCTATCTGAATGCTCTCACAGTGATGGTTTCAGCACTATTGACTTTTTTTTTGGTGTGACTCGAGTGTAATGCCACACAGAGTTCACAGGAAAAATCTAAGAATGGCTAGAGGAAAGCTAGGTTTTACCTTAACTGGCTGGAAAACAGGCAATTGTAATATACTTTTTTTTACCAGACTCTTAAATGGCAGTTGGTTGCCAAAAAGGAATGGAGAAGATAGGAAATGGTGCAAACATGCTAATTTTTTTCGTTTTTGCACATTTTTTTTACATTTTACTCGTTAAAACTGTATTTACATGGCTGAAAAAAATTGTAATGCGGGCATAGTATGGATAGGTTTAGTTGGAAGTGTGGGAAGAAGCTCCTGAGACAAGTTGTCAATTAAGGTTTTGGTTTTTTAAAGTTTTGCTCGCTAAATACAACAAATTTCACTTTATTAATTATAGCCAAGTATACACATCTACTGTTTTTCACGTGAAAACTGCATAGTGAAGTGAAAAAATGCACTTCATTCTTTAAATTTTCTCAACTAAGTTTTTTCCACTGTAAAAAATCACACTTCTTTTAAAGCGAAGAATTTTTTCCTTGAGCTGAAAAATTTCATTTCACTCAGAGGTGTATATTAGGCTTAAAGTTTGATGGAAAAATGAGAGATACATCCTCCAAATATCTTTGAAACTGTAAGTGTTAGACAAATTCTGATATCATGGACAAATAGGAAAGCAGGGGTGTCGAATTGAATAGTGTGATCAAATTTGACCTCAGACTTGCAACAATGGGGTATCATTTCCTATCTCGGTATCTACACGAGCTAGAGCAAAAAGGGTCAATTAGAAAGTTGTAGAGCAACTCGAAATTTATCTCTATTATTTTATCTCTATCTCTATATTCTACTGACCCACTCGCAAACCGGAAATTGGGTTGTTCATATTCAACTGGGGTTTTTCTGATTTCAACAACTACAAAACGCTTGCTGTAATCGTTGTTTGTCTTTTACTTGTGTTCATAAGAGAGATACATTTGTGTCTCCAATAAAATCCAATGGTAAACAAATTGAGAATTTTTGGTCATGGGACACCTTCAGCTTCACCGGCACATCCCCCTCCTTCCTGACCCAACCACTGGAAGGCTCCAGCCTAATATCGATAGCTATGATACCAATGTTTGGTATTATGCGTCTGAGGTTAACCTCACATACAAGTCGATCGTTGTGTAGAAATGATTTCCTTAACGTGTTTAATGATCGATTCGGATTCAATAATATGATGGCTTTTACTTTAGCTTGTTGCTTCTAAACAACAACCGCCTATCCACCTTTTTTTCACGACTACATCAACATTAGTGAAATGTGAGCAAAAAATATGAAATGATAATGAATATTCTTTTTTTCATTTCACAATCAACCCACCTACGCATGAATGCAATGCTGTATGGTGACTGATAAAATAAAGCATTCTCATTTGTTTTCATTTTAATTTTTCTCTAATTTGATGCTCACAAATAGCTGCATTCATTTGAAACAATAAGTGACTTGCCACCCTTATGGAAGTGACGGGTTTTGCATCGTATTTTGAAAAGGAAGTTAAAAAAAATAAGTAAAAGATTAAGGTAAACGTTCCTCTCTTATCCTCTTCTTTTATTAAAGCCTAGTATACACTTGTGAGTGAAATAAAAATTTTCAGCTCACATGAAAAGAAGTGTCTGTGATTCCAGTTAAAACAAATCTTAGCTCTGTAGTGCTGAGTGAAATTAACCCTCCTAATACCGTGCGTGGGTGCATTTACCCCAAGGGTTATGTGAATAGGAAAACTTTTTTATTTTAGTAAAAAAAAATTTTTTCTGCATTGACTTTGTTTATATATTAATAAACTATCTTACAGTGAAATCTGGGATGAAAAAAATTTTAAATAAATTATTTATTGGCCTTTGAAATTTTTTGCCCCTTGGAAGCTTGGCTTCTCCTAATTGAAGAAGGAGCTGCTGCTAGTGGATGTGTAGTTTTTCTCTTTATTAGCAACAGAGGGCACTCCAAATGCAACAACATAGCATCTAATTTAAAAAAATTTAATCCTTTTTTCTAATTTAAGTTTACAAATTGAATGCCTACTAATAGGGAAAACCATATAAATGTAGGGCTTGGAATTTTCTCCCCCACTTTGGGTACAAAAAAGAGATATGGTATTCAATATTACTGGTCACCAGAGAAAAAATTGGACACCACATATCACACATTACTTGGTTACACAGCCTTATTAAAATTAGCCAACATCTAAAGTCAAATCAAACAGCAGATTTGAAACCCCTCATTCAATCATAAGTACCTAATTTCTGTTGGCATTTACATAAGCCACTGAAGTCAAAATTGAACTTTACTATGCAATTGTCCCTTACACATTTTAATTTTATTTCTCTTGCAATACAGAACATGTTCTCACTGCTGCACACTGTTACCTGTAAGTAGAGGAAACTATAGCGTAAAAAATGAATCCAGATACATAATTTTAATTAATGTGTATACAGACCGGGTGAGCATGTTGATATCTGGTTTGGCGGTCACGATGTAGAGGATGTTTCGGATGGTTTTCGTGTGGCCGTCAAAGATTTCCTTTTACATTCTTTGTACGATAAAGACAAGATTATCAACGATATCGCCATAATCACATTGGAAAGGAAAATTGAGTTTAGTGACACCGTAAAACCTCCGTGTTTTCCCGAACCAGGTGTGGATTATGTTGGCAAAATGGCAACAACTGCTGGATGGGGCAAAATGGTTTCTGGTATCGTAAATTTGGTTTAATTGCACACAGACGACAATTTAGCTTCAAGAATTACATTTTTTAAAGGTGGAAAACAGAATACGATATTGCATAAAGTCAAGTTACCGATTATAACAAATGAAGAATGCAAAAAGCGATACCCATATGAGGAAATTGTTCGAACGACAATTTGTGCTGGGTTTGACGAGGGCGAGAAAGATTCGTGTGAAGTAAGTACCAAGTTTTTGTGACATTTAGATCTACAGGAAAAATCAGTTTTCAAGGGATTTCCTGTAATGTAACTCTTTGATGTCATATATTTATACACAGGGAGATTCGGGAGGCCCCGTGGTCGTTCGATATAACGACAGATGGTTGTTGATCGGGATAGTTTCGTGGGGGATAGGATGTGCAGATCCGAAAAGACCGGCAGTCAACACTCGAGTCGATGAATATTACGATTGGATCGATAATGTGACACACGGTTCAAAATTGTGCTCTGTCAAATAATAAAGTTGTGGCGCATGGCTCAAAGTTTTGCTTTTTTGAATAAACATTCAGTAACCAATTAACTATAACATAATCTAACCAGAGTACCACGTATACAAGCAGTATGATTGACCAGTGATTCTGCTCGTATGTTTGATCATGCTTCAATTGTGAAGAACATCATATGGGTTTCTGTTGCATGTTACAAGTCATAATAATATTAGTTACGTAAGTGTTTATTTCGTTGTCAACTCTGATATGGATGGGTGATTAAAAGTGTTCTAAACATAACTCCATGTGGCAATTCTTCTTTCCTGCAGAAAAATGTTATCCACCTTCTGATATTAGCTTACTGAATGTTCCAAAACCAAAAAACCCAATTTCCTCTAAAAACATCAAATTACATCAATTTTTATAAATTTCTACACAAATTTCTGCAGAAAATCACAAGATTTTAAAAACTTTTGCATCTTTTAAATAATTTTTTTATTGATCCAATCATAGAATGTTAAACTGATAAGTAATGGAACAGGTGAGTTTCCTGGTTGTCCACTTGGGAGGGCACCACTATTGCAAAGTGGTCATATTTGTCAGTTTATTTTTGTGTTCTCAACATTCAAAACCTGCTATACTGTTTTTACTGACCTTTATTTTCCTGTGGTGAGAATTGGTGGCATGGCGCTGGTCACATTGAGCAAGGGAAACAGGGAAACAAGGTCAACAGAGACTGGATGCCGAGTTTAAAGGCCAGTAAAAACAAAATGTAACAGGTTTGAGGATGGTTTTTGGTCAGGAATTATGTATTTGTATGTTGAAAACACAAATATAAACTCTCGAAGTGTTGAGCATTGGTTTTATTCCTTTTTTTGTAGGTACTAATTTTTAGCATAATGCTGAAACATGCCACATTTCTGTTCCATTACTTATCAGTTTATCATACTATTTATTATAAAACTTTATTTTCACTTATTTTATTTTGATTTTTAATTTTGATTTATTTTACTTCTTCTCAGTTGGCTTTTTAAACTAAAAAAAATTATGTAATATTCAACACAGGTGAACAGAAAAGATACAAAGAGTGAGGCAAAGAGCTAGAAACAGCTGCGCCACTAGTGGCGGGTTTTAAAAACTGTTCATGTAGCCACTAAACGACCTTGTTCACTATGCAATTCATACTTGTAGAATGCATAAAGAATTTTACTTAAGTACAGAAAATATCGTAAAAGACATCACACAGGACAATCTCTATGCCAAGTCCCCTGCATATTATTAATAAATCAAGAGAACAAATCTCAACTACATAAATTAGTTGTGATAATTCTAAAAATGTAACAACCAGGATATGATAACTCATAAAAACATTCATATTCAAGTTCTCACAGAAAATGTTGTGCCTAATCACTGATAGAACTGTATTTTCCATTCTTTTAACACTTGCAATTTTAATAAACAACTATGAAAGTAAGAAAACGACATCAGGGAAAGAACCTTATCACTGCAGTAAGTTTTACTATAAAGTACAATTAAAACATGACTCTATTACGACAATTTTGCGATGTTTTGTTTGTGGATTGAACATATATGATGTAGAAACCAGAATAGTGAATGGCGTTGAGGCGGAAAGGAATGAATTTCCATGGATCGTAAGTTCTCGATTACTGTACATCTTTTAAAATTTAAATTAATCCACAGTAAACTGTATTAAATTTTAGGTTGGACTCTTCAAAGACAAAGACGTTTTCCCATTCTGTGGAGGAGCAGTTTTGAGCAATAGTAAACATCATTTTTATTGAATTTGTGTTTGGTTCTCGATTAGCAGGCGGGGATCAGATAGTGTGAGGATAGGGCCAATTTATAGCCTATAGGGTTCGGGTTGCACTAAGTAAGGGTCTATAATGTTTGTTCATGGAGGTTTTCCTTTAAAAGGTATTACCTGGTAACCATGGTAACGAAAAACAAACAAGTCAGCCATGACGACAAAGCAGTTGAAATTAACACCCTCTATAGTTTGTTGAAAGTGAAACTCGCAGCTACTAGCTCAAGCGCTGTGGGTATTACTGGAAGCCAACCGCATCATTATGCTGTAAGCTTAAAGGGCCGAAAAATTGCAGAACCAATAAAAACTTTATTTCTTGAAATTTTTACTTGAAAATTTGTGAAAATAAAGTTTAATAGAATAGGAACAAAGTCATCAAGAAAAAATAATTATTTCTCACAAAAAATGTTTCTTTGTATACAAATGTCATGTGTTAAAACTGTAACTATAACAGGTATCTGTTTTCCGGAAACTATATATTTGCAGTACCGAGACTTTTAACTTATAACTACAGTATAACATAACAATCAAAACATAAAGGTAAGTTTATACACCATAAAGTTACACAAATAGGGACACTTCGCAATATTGTAACTTTAAAGGTATAATAGTATAATAGTATAATAGACAACTTTTATTTAAACTCCCTATTGCATAAAGTCGAGTTACATAAAAAGTCATCAAAAGCAAAAGTCAAGGCATAAAATAAAAGCCTCTTTAACTAAAGCCAGGAATTAGGTTATTTTTCTATGGCAGCCTGTAAGTCGTAAATCTGCGCATTAGCAAACCAATTCCATGTTGTGTTTAAATGTTAAGTGGACAGTCAGCTTGTAACCCCACTTCGAGGACTTGTATTACTGTTGTAGTATAATAAACTTTAAGACAATGCAGGACCTGACAAAATACAAACATTAAAATTAACAAGTACAGTAATAAATAAAATCCAACAAGGCATGATCCTTATGAACAAAAATCCAACTTTAATCAAAC
>JAQFZO010001125.1:0-17737 GCA_034695885.1 Geophilus flavus
GGGTTCGGGTTTGTTCCAGGCGTTGGGTGATCTGGCTCAGTTGTTCGTCACAACCTTCGTACAATTCACTCCCCAGCTGTACACAGAAAGAACGAGAATTGTTAGGTTGGCTGTATTGACCAAAATAGACTCACCCTTTCTACACAAAAACATGACATGATATAACTAGTAAGATTCTAAAATTTTTATTACGTTTGTGTGTTGTCCATCACATTTCCTAGGATGTTGCACGCTTTCACCATTACTGTATGTGTGGCTACTATTGTCACAACTGATATTGATGTCGGTTAAATAAATGAATTCTACATAATCTCATCATAAAATTGCTTACTAGATTACGGTACCGCTGCCTATGTTATGTATGTAATTCCCCTGAATGGTATTCTCGTCTTTAGTTGCTGCAAGAGAATTACGTGATCATTATCCACCCTATCCACCAATTATGGATAAGCATTTAGGTTCAAAAATTCCAAAAAGGTGGCATTTTAAGTAGCTTATAAACTCACCTACTTTGAAGTTTGCACCGACATGAAAATCTCTTTCTACTATCCCAACTTTAGAAATATGTACCGGTATCTAAATTAAAACCTCATTATAAGGAGTTTTGGAGTATTACAACAAAAATGAATAAACGGTAGTGTCCTACAGTCTTGATGTTTTTGCCATCCTGTCGTTGTTCATGTCGGGTTTGGGTTTGTTCGAATTCGAAGCATTTTCTGGTTTGTGTTTGTTCCCTGCATTGGATGTTTTGGCTCAGTTCTTCGTCTTCCGAATCCGAACCTTCGATTTCCGTCGATTCCTCGGAATTTACATTTCTTGGCAGTTTGTTTTTTTGGAGTTGTTTTTTCAAACGGTCATTTTCTTCTCGTAGTTTGACTATTTCTCTTGCCTGTTGCTCCACCTTCGATCAGATTTAAATGAGTTTAGCATTTTTACCAAGAAATAAGATTTTAAATATTTTTACTAAATTCGTGTCTTCTTGTTCATCACGTCTCCTCTTGTTTGTAGTTAGGTTGTACGAGTAACTACGACGATTGACAATGCAGATATTGATGTCAGTTAAATAAATACATTTAACATAATTGTTATCATAAAATTGCTTACTCTTTGGTCACCGTCGTAGATATGCACTCGTACTTGAAGGAACCTAAGAGTGAGTTACAGTGTTACGGTACCTTTCAAATTTCTAAAATGATAGGTTTTTTTATAGGTTCTAAACTCACCGATGTTGATGCGGGAGCTACCGCCAATCAGCCGGTTTCCTTTTGCCGACCCACCAACGGTAATATCTAAATTAAAGGTTAAACTTAAAGTACTGAACAACTACTACGGTATCCAAAACACTCTTTCATGAGGGAGTTTTGGAGTAGAGAAAAAATATATTTACCTTGATTTTCAGCCTCAGCCATTTTGCCTGTAGATATAAATGTGGTTGTTAAATGTCAATGCGTTATCGGTCGTATCACAACTTCGATAAAAATTATTTTCTGCACATACATTATAAAATTGGCCTGGTAAAGTAATTGCCACAGTTTTAATCATGAGATAACAATGTCGTTTAACACAAGATGTCGCCCTGTGAGCAACCCAATACTCGAGGGGGCCGACAATCGACAAAATGGTGTATGAGATTTACTAAACGTAAATATATTTTTTCTTACGCCAAAACTCCCTCATGAAAGAGTGTTTTGGATAGTAGTTGTTCAGTACTTTAAGTAAACCTTTAATTTAGATTTTACCGTTGTTGAGTCGGCAGAAAGATACCTGGATGTCGGTGGTAACATCAGAATCCGTGAGTTTAGAACCTATAAAAAAAATCTATCATTTTAGAAATTTGAAAGGTACCGTAAGACCTCACTCTTTTAGATTACAGAAACAGTAACATTAAGATATCTTCGACGGTGAACAAAACGTAAGCAATTTTATGATAACAATTATGTTAAATGTATTTATTTAACTGACATTGTCAATCGTCGTAGTTTGGTCTACAACATAAATGCAAACGTGGTGAAAAACGAGAGGAAACATGATGAACAAGAAGACAAAAATTTAGTAAAAATATTTAAAATCTTATTTCTTGGTAAAATTCTAAACTCGTTTAAATCTAATCGAAGGCGGTACCCTTGGGACCAGAAAAAGCTAGACTATCCAAAAAAAAAGGCCGTTTGAAAACTCTACTCCAAAAAATCAAAAACAAACTGTCAAGAAATGTAAATTCCAAGGAATCGACGGAAATCGAAGGTTCAGATTCGGAATACGAAGAACTGAGCCAAAACATCCAATGCATCGAACAAACACAAACCAACCAATGCATCGAATTCGAACAAACCCAAACCCGACATGAACAACGACAGGATGGCGAATTGCTGCTGACGCAGGCCTGCAGCAAAAACATCAAGACAGTAGGACATTCAAGTACAGTTTATACATTTTTGCTGTAATACTCCAAAACTCCTTATAATGGACGTTTTTAATTTAGAATTTTCTAAAGTTGGAAAAGCAGGAAGAAATTTTAATGTCGCTGGAGACTTCGAAGTAGGTGAGTTTATAAGCTACTTAAAAAACCACCTTTTTTGGAATTTTTGAACCTAAATACTTACCCATAATTGGTGGATGGGGTGGATAATTATGACGTAATTCTCTTGCAGGTGACGAGACTATCATTCAGAGGAGTTTCACAAGTGATACCGTAAGCTAGTAAGCAATTTTATGATGAGATTATGTAGAATTCATTTATTTAACCGACATCAATATCAGTTTTGACTGTAGAAGCCACACATACTGTAATTGTGAAAGAGGGCAACATCGGAGGAAATGTGATGGACAACACACAAACGTAATAAAAATTTTAGAATCTTATTAGTTATACGGTATTTATATCATGTTATGTTTTTGTGTATAGTCCGTTCGCTTATTTCAAGATAGTTCAAAATGTTCTGTGATTGGTCGAGAACTTCGGACAAGGAGCATCGTACCTAAACCTAGCGTAAACAAACGTACGATATGTCAAGTGATCAGTTTTTAGACCCAACCGGTCAAAACAACAGAAATTTTAAGGCCTAATCACTGCAACAGGTCAGAACAGGTCAGAAATTTTGAACTATCTTGAAATAAGCGAAAAGACTATAGTAGTTATAAAGTTTTAGGTCCCCAGCGGCAGCTAGGAACTTGACGAAGTACAAACATCAAAACTGAAACAAAAATATCAATTACAATTAATACACATGTCTAATAAATTGCGCTAAGTCTCCACAGCCTACTTCGTTCCACGGATTTTACGGGTAACGGCTTAAAAAGATTGGAATTACCAGGAATTTTCAAAACAAGTATGGAATATTTCCTGACATTCTTGACTATAAGATTTGGGAAGCTTTCACAAACTCTAACCACCAATTAGTTTGCACTCCACTTTATTAAAAACAAAGCTACCAACATGCCAGAATTTCACATGATAAACATGACATCTTGGCATAAGTATCTTAGAATGTGTTATTCAAGCAATGAAAATATGACATAAAAAAATTTAAATAAAACAAAGTTGAGCTTTACTAATTAGAAACCATGCTGTCTCATCCATAGCTGCTGGGAAGCTGGATTATGTTGTGGAATGACCTGGAATAATAGTTTTGACCCTGATTGTCATGCATATTCATATTCATCATGAAATTGTTTACATTAAAGATGCTAATTTACAATTTTCAATTCCTAAATGTGAAAAATGTGAAAAATAATTAATTTTTCATTTAATTTAATTACAGGTCAGTGTTCCAACCATCAATTCTCATGTGCAGAAAAAAACAAATGTATTCCACTCTCATGGAAATGTGATGGAGAAGATGACTGCCAAGATAACTCTGATGAAGATCAGTGTGGTAAGTGGAAATTTCTGTAATTTGACACCTTGTTGGCAACTCTTTCTAAAAATAAGTGAGTGGAAGTGTGGACATTTTGACGAAAACAAGTTTAGAAAGTGTTTTAAAGGTCGGAGGAATTTCCATTTGCCAAATACTTTGTGGGAATTTAGAAAAAAAGAATTTATTGGATTTAGTTGGGATTTAGTTTGTGCACTTCCTATTGATTATACCCAGTATATTTTGATTGGGTGTTGAAGAATTGAAGAAATATACTAAAAATTTTTAGTTGCATTGTTCAAAACCAGTCATTGTTAAGAAAAACAATAGATGCACTCACAGTTCTTGTTTTTGATGTTTAATTTCATTCGTTTTTCTGTTTTTTAAAAACAGTTGATGACAAAAACTGGCAAAAAATCTTCTATAAACCAAATAGTTTTATTTTTTAATTAATCCATTTTTGATTATTAGTTGTTCATATGGACACTAGGGAAAAGAAAACAATATAGTAAAAACTAAACCAACCAATTGGGTTGTTATTGCCTAATTTAAATTTGTTTTTGACAGCATTCTGCTGATCTAGATTAAGAAAATCCAGGTTATTGCTAATGCTAACCTATATTAACATTATCTAGTCTGATCTGACATTACCATATGGCCAGGCCTGTGATTGGTTTAAATTAGTAATGTGATGAACTGTGTCGTGTGGTAATATACTGTAAAATCGAAAGAAGAAATCGTAAATTTGCAATCACAAAAACAAATCAACAAGAAGTAATAATTGAAAATTTTGTTTTATCTCTTAAATGATGTTGCACCTCTTTAACTTATGCTTTGGAAAGGCTACGCTGTTAGTCCCTTATCTGACTTGAGGGCAAACTGTCCAGTCAGCACTTCTCCGGTGTCCAAACAGTCTCTCAAGAGACAGATTATGTTACCGGACGTTATAAAATTGCCTGTACCTTACGCATGGAAAAGTAACCCACAATTTTAACCTTGAGTAACTTATTCATCATTTATAACAGTATTTACTGATACTGAAAAACCGGAATTTTTCATTTTTTACCGTTTACCATTTACCATATTTTATACGGTATTGGTACGAGTTTTTGGTTATAGATTTTGGGCCTTTTGGGATGGTTTTGTTAAAGTTTTGGGGTAAATTTAAATGATTTTTATTAGATTTGGGTGGTTTTTGACAGATTTTGAATTACAAGTGCAATGCATATATTTAGAAACTTTGTTCATGAACTGTATGTGAAACTGTTTATGTTCAAAGTAGTAGCAAATAATAAAGTACTGGAGAAATTCATTTATTACACTTTAATAATGTTGCATAGAGCTTTCCAAAAATCACTTGTTTCTAAAAAAAATAATGATAAATAAAAAAGTTATGATGGATTTTCTTCACCCCCCGGTGAAACAGAAGTGTGGAAACTGCATTTTGCTGGGGAAAAAGTATGGAAACTGTCTATTCCAATAAAATTTATACACTGTTACATATACGATTTATTGCTTAGATGTTTCCTGGCTACAGCAAAACCTTAATTCTTTTGATTTTCAGCCATTTCGTAATTGTTTTGGCTCTTATAAGTTGGTGCTCACTGCTCAGTAGTGTTAAAACAGTGCAATTTGTGGAATCTTGAGATATGTTGAATAACTTTTGAATCATTTTCGTACATTGGTGCATTGTTAGCACCATATTTAACAAGAATTTTACAAGAACTATGAGCTATAATGCGTTCCCACATTTATAGTGCTCTAATTGTTTAAATTTTGGTCTCATTTTATTCATATAGTAATGTTAGTAATTAGTATTAAATCTAGCAACTTTTCAACATCTGAAACATTTTGCGCCAATACTATAATCATAAGTATAAGCAAGGGTTATAAATAACCATTGCGCCAACTCACTATCAGTATCTTCTTATAACTAGCTTGTAATAAATTGCTATACAGTATAACAAATCGCAAAACTTCCATGCGCAAACTCTTTTATTCTAACATAAAAACCAAAGATAGAAGAGACTGATACCAACAAAGTAGAACTTTTATCTCCTTCCATGATCAATATCACTTTCCTGCATGTTAATTAAAGTAATAAAACATTTTATTATTGATGAAGTAGGGTAGAAAATTGGAGTGTTTTAGTTTCACTTATTCCTGCTTTTCCTCTGCGTTATCGTCCCCAAAATCAATACTCTTCCAACAAAGATTAACTGTCGAATTGTGACTTGAATCGAGCATTTTATCATTACGTGCTAAATTATCAGGTGTGTGAGTTATTGGTTGATGCTTGCCTGTCACTTTCTCTCCATTTGGGTCTCCTGTACCAACTACTCGAACTTTTATTGCCTTTTTTGTCTTTTTTTGGAAAGCTCAATGGATGTTTGCGAGTATTAATGTTATAATTTGTTTCTTTAAATGGAAAATGTTTTGTACAAACAAGAGATTTTATCACTTTCTCACAAGGAAAACTCATTTGCAAATTATTGTTGGCAATGGTACAAAAAGGGGAATTGATTTAAGAATGTTATGGTAGTAGTTTTGTTGGATGAAGATGTTAAAAGTGTGGTGATTTATTAAATGTACTTAAAGGAAAAATTGTTGGAAGTAATTGGATTAAAATACAATAAAAGTAGAACGGTTGTTAACAAAGTCGTTTAAAGTAGGGAGTTGTTGGGTATTAATATTCATAATGGGAGAATGATTAAAGGAATGATTGTTGGAACGAATGCAAAGCAAAATGTTGGAAAGAATTGTTAACTTACAATTACAAATCAAATGTTATAAAACTTATTTGATTATTTCAAAAACATAATTGTTTGAAAATAAAAAAAAATCAACAATTGGTTGTTTTAACAATTTTTAACAAAAAACCTTGACAATTATTTGAACAATTAGCAGAATACATAAAAAACTCAACAATTATTTAAAAACATCAAAATATTGTTTTAACATCAAAAAATTCAACAATTGTTTTAACATCAAAAAATTGAACAATTGTTTTAACATCAAAAAATTCAACAATTGTTTTAACATCAAAAAATTGAACAATTGTTTTAACATCAAAAAATTGAACAATTGTTTTAACATCAAAAAATTGAACAATTGTTTTAACATAAAAATTCAACAATTGTTTGAACAATTGTCAAAAAACATCAAAATTCAACAATTGTTTGAACAATTTACCAAAAACATCAAAATTCAACAATTGTTTGAACAATTTACCAAAAACATCAAAATTCAACAATTGTTTGAACAATTTATCAAAAACATCAAAAAATTCAACAAATGTTTAAACAGTCCAAAAAATTCCAACAATTGTTGAATCATTATTATTTTCTTACAATTATTCCAACAATTGTTTTATAATCACGTGTAAACAACGTTTTCAAACAATTATCTCACTCAAAAAAAAAAAAACTCAGAACAAATAAAATCAAAACAATAACACAAACCCACCACACACAAACACCATTTTATTTCACATAACCCTAAAAATTTTAATAAACAACTACTTTTATTTTGCAATTCATGACTTCAAATCATGTAACAAAAAACAAACCAAAAAAAAGTGGGTTGAAATTGATCCATTTTGACATGTGTGATCAGTAGGGAGCCTGAGGGTTTCACACAAACAAGGTTTTAAAAACATTTCCTTTCGGCCTAACTTCAAAGATAGTAACTTAATTGGTTAAAGACCCATAATTTTATTTTATTTTTTCAACATTTCTTTTCTAATTTCCAAAGTGGCACTTTTTATGCCCCCTAATGTTGAATTTTTGTGAAATATTTCACTTAATATTTTTTATTCTGATGAAGAAAAAATTTTTAGAGGGTTTGTAAACTCCAATTAGGGTACTGAATTATTCATCTTGAGTCACATTATTATTTTTTTTTTATTTTCCTCCTGGTTCTTTTACTCTTGTCTCTGTGTCTGTGTGTGTGTTCAGGGTTTTTTGAAAGGTGTAATTTAAACATGTTTTTCAGATACTGTATACTTAGTAAGTACTGTTTCAAATTTGAATGACAAGTATTTAGTTTTCCTTGTTTTTTTGTTGATGGGTGTTTTGGGTAATTGAATGTTAATGGTTGTTTTTTTTTATGGAGTATTAGGAACCGTAAGTCAAAACAGGATAAATAAAAAAGAATTGTAGATAGAGGTTTGGATTTGATTTTTATCCGAACTGTAAAGCGGGTTTTTGTCGAAAAACTACCGAAAAGCCAACTAGAGAAAAGTGGTTTTTAAAAGTGGCTTTGGGGAATTTTTGATGGTATTTTGGGGTGTTTTGGATGTTCTTTGGAGGTTTCGATGGTTTTTCATTGATTTAGGGGATTTATAACCATCTATGCGGTAAACTTGCAATTTTAAATTTTACAATTTTCCTTAGATGTCATATTTTGGACCAAATTCACCAGTTTGTAAAAGTACATAAAATGGCGTATTTATGACGTCACTTTCAAGACTTAAAATGACGTTCAGTTTAAGTCAACAGTAGTCGTCATCCAAATGTCATATTTTAATATAAATAATGTTGGGCTAAAAAATCTCAATACCATTATGTCATTTTTGGACATGTTGATTGATATAAATTTTGTCATACGGTAGTTAGATGTTTTATTGACGTCATTTGATTGACTTGAATATTTTGTCAGAATTTGACATTGAAATTACATCTTCGCAACGTCTAAAGACAAACAGTCAACAAATAGTCGTTAATTAACGTCCAAAATATGTCGGTATTAAATCGCGACCAGTCTTCGATGTAAAATCATAAAAATGACGTCAATATGATGTAAATCTGACCGATGTGTGCGCATTAGGAACACCCATCCAAAACTCCCCCTACTGGACTGGAAAACCCCGGGTATCAGAAAACTGCAATATTTGAACTGTAAATCTGTGTTTTCTAAAAATGCAGTTTTCCCAAAACTCTAATTGCAGAAAAATCACATTTTAAAGATGTTCACAAGAATGTTGTTTGGTTCAGCCAGCACGGGTTGGGTATGTGTTGTGGTTTGGAAGAAATGGTTGATTTAGTTTGTGGAGGGCATGGAGGCAGAATTGCTTAAGGTGTTTTGTGTTGTGTTCACCATATGGATGAGGCAAAGCAAAATTAAACCGGAAGTGAAAAAAATCCTTGCTTGGGTTTGTGGTTTTATGAAAGGGGTGTTGGGAATGAGGATCATTAAGAACTCTAGTCTCATTCATGTTTTAAAGTGCGCTCAAGGCATGGGATTGGTCAGGAGGAAACTACTTCTGGTAATGTCTGAAATGTTGGCCACAGGCTACAAACATCAAAATTAGTAAATATAATTACAAATTTTAATTATTTATCACACAATCAATTTAAACAAAATGAAATTCAAATCCAATTAATATGTCTCACAAGGGATGCTCGGACATGTCCGGCACAGAATTGCTCCAAAATGAAATAAATTGCTCGGTAGTAAGATATGTTGTTGATTCTTGGCTAAAAACTTGTACTACTCTATTGTTTTTTTGTAATTATGGTGGATGGCCACTAAATAGTGCATGTTTTGGTGTTAATTGCTCAGGCGGATTACTACACACCCAACTTTCTGATTATTTGTGTTTACGTAAACCCGTAGTTAAAAAATCATTCTTTCTGGTGATGAGAACACTCCATTACATAATACTCGAAAACAAATCACAACCTTGGTCAAAACGGAATTGAATTTAGCCACGACTACTACATTTATTTCAATAAACCCATTCAACGCTAATTGCTAATACATAATTACCATATTCAATCTCACCCATCATGGGAGATACCACATAATCTCAGATAAAATTCAATTCCATGATGGAATTAAATTTCATCTGCAGGCCATGCTTGCTTGATTGACTAAACTAAAATCCCGTTGCTGAAAATTCAATTTATTTAGTCTTGTGTCTAGATAACACGAACGAAACAAATGGAAAAAATTGCAGGTGCAGTTCATTAACGTTACACTTTGCCGTGTAATGTCTAATGACTATTACGTGAATGGAAATGAAATATGAAACCAGACACTCGAAAACAATATACTAGAATAAACACTTCCAAGTAATTTACACACTTCAACTTTGCACGTGCAGTTAAAAAAATCTTTTCGGAGAAAATAGAATGACGTACAGTACAATTCATGGTACAACGATGTACGTACATTACATTTTTTCCATTAATTGCTTTGAGGAAAAAATGGAATGTAATATTTATATTAATAAATGTGTGAAATTCCTGTGTGGTTTTTAAGGTGAATGCCAATCAGATTTAAATGTCCTTTTTTTCATCGACAAGAAAAAATTAATGGAAAAATAATTGGAATAACATTTTTAATTAGATTGTTTTCCCACATAATGACTTTAATCTAAAAAGCATCAGGTTTTTTGGCAATCATCAACTCCATATATTGCCTGTAAATGAACTGAAGAATTGTAAAATATGTTTTTGAACAAAAAAATATAAAAGACTACTAAACAGTTAGTTTAAACCACCTGGAGTATGACTTGCCTACTTTGGGAACCAGAAAACGTTTTTCATTTGATGAATCGAATTGTGAATAATGAAATAAGGAGAGTTAAGGCTGTTTTCTGAAATGCAATTGAAGAAGTTGCATTATTTTTTAATTTATTACCTGATTTTACAGTAGTGTATGTAATGGGTGGTATACTAAGCCACTGCAAATATCATCAAAAGAAAGAATGCTGCATTCAACCATGCTGATCAAAGGGTCAAAAAGCTTAAATGTTCAATAACAGAATCAAACTTCGAGTTTAGTCTTCATGAGGAGTAGGAGAACACAACAGTATGTTGTATAGAAATTTAAATAAAATTTTAGGGCATAAAGGAGAATATAATATTTACTTGAAGCAATTTTGTAGATTGTCAATGACATTCTGATTAATTGGTATTTCTAGTTTCTACTACAGTATTGAAAATTTATGAAGTAACTTTAATTGAAGTAAAATTTGTAATCATTAGTGAGGGTGTGCAAACGTTTTCTTAACTCCTTATGATGTCACAAGAGTGATGTGCAATAATCTTACCATTACGGCAAAAAATAGGTGTAATTTGCTCACATTTGTTTGGTAACTTGGAATTTTGATTTTAAGTCGATCAGTACTGAAAAAGTGTAACAAAATTGAGCAAGTAAAGAAATTTGTTCCGTACTGTCTGACAGAGAATGAGAATTCAATCATAAGGAGTTGAGCTCAAGAATTTGCGCACCTACACATAAAATTAACTTCTTCCACTAAGATAAAAAGTTAGGAGATAAAGAGTTAAGAAAATGTTTGCTTACATTCACTACTGTCTCTCAGAGATAAGATTTTAATTAGTCTACTGGAGTTATGGTGAGTGGTGAACAGAATTGTTAGCAGCACCTTTCCACTTGTTTAAAGTATATTGTTAGCACTTTTATTATTTGTTGTATTTGCTATTATTCAATTGTTATTTTAATCAGTAAAAGGTTAAGAATAGAAGGGCAATGTTGGCTCACCATAGTGAGAAATTCAGATGATTAATAAAGAATCAAGAGCAAACTAAAAGTTCATAAGTCGACCGCGAGTTTTCAAAACATTTTTTCAAGCTTAAAAACTTACAACAATTTTTTCTAAAAATCTATAATTTAACACCATTTTTTTCTTTAATCAATTTCTTTCACATTTTTTACTTATAATTTATGGTAATTAAAAATGACAGATGGTCCACTCTATAGTTTACTCTACTCTACTCTACACTACCTAACTAAAAACCAATTTATACAAACACTAAACCTCCAATAAGATGTGTACTGTGTAGACAAAGAAATAGTTTCTTTTTAGGTGATTACTTGCTCCTGGCCAGTATGGATTTGTGAGTAATCTTTGGGTGCTATGATTCCATGGGTGAAGTAACTCACACAATTACTTTGGCGCGAGGGATAATAGTGCTGTGCTGTTCCCCTCCATTGCATTGCTGCTTGTCTTTGGACTAAAGCAGTGAAGCACAACCCCAAGCTTTGATCTCAACTTTAATGGATTGGTTGGCAGCATAGTTGTTGTTCTTTTGTCACCCATTCACTCTGCAATGTAATTTATCTTGTGATTAATTCAACACCAACCAAGAATTAGGACATGCAGTGGTTAAGTGGTCGAGATGGTGAAGAAATTCCTCCTGCATACCACCGGGGTTTCGAGTACCATCGCTCTTTATAAAGGCATTAGTGCAGGTAGAGCTACAGTAATAGTGGCACTAACTGGCTAACTGCTATGTGTTTGATCAATTGATCGGTGTTAGATGGTGCTGCTAAACACTGAACTGGGAGAAGATGTGGGTGAAGGTAGTCCAACAATAGGTGTGTTCAATCTGTAAAATAGAAGTGATGTCACTAGTTTTCAGAGTTGTGACGCCAAAAGTGACAAAAGTCACTTCTATTTTATAGATTGGACACAGCTATTGTTGTCTAAACTTGCTGAAAGTTATGTATTTGATTGTAGTATTGCATTACCTATTATTACGGTTTACAGCAGAGTCTGTAAAGTATTACAGGTGCTAGGGTACTGTAAAGTTTACAGTTTTGATGATGCTGATACACTATGATTTCATAATACAGCTAGCCCTGTAACATTTTACAGTCACAGCATTTTTACAGAGTATGCAAGTAGGTTCACACTAGTTCACACACACAAGACGCAAGCAGCAAATCTTAACCGATCAGGAGGCAGACAATAATATGGGTGGAAATTAAATTAATTTGGAGCTGTTTTGTTGCTACCACGTTTCACCTCAATTTAAAAATGTATATTACCTTATCACAAGTAAAGGTAAAACATCACCTTTAACAAAATCTGGTACCGTAATAAACAATCAAATACTTGAGTTTCAGCACCTTCAGGAACATTATTGGACTAGGGTTCTATGCCAGACTTTTCAAATTATGTATGTTGTTTCCACGGTGTATAAGGTGACTGCACTCCCTACCCTCTACACCTTGGTTGTCTCGTAAACTACAGGGATACAGTGTACAAACCACCTCATTTTCTCCCAGCAAAGTAATAGTAACACATGTGCACACTATTTTTTCAATCAATGATGGGAATTGTAATGTACAGCCTTTCAACAGAAACTGTTAAAACAATGACTTCTGCCTACAGTATTAGAATATGTACAGTTGTGGTAAAAAAAAATTGAATGTCCACTGCATGCTGCCAATTGAAATTGTGAATAGTTTCATGTTTTGCCACTAGGTGAAACACCTGATATCAATAATTGATAATATATCCATCAATAGACTTTGAATTTATCATTTGTTTATCAATTGATGATGTCAGGTGTTCACCTAGTGGCAATGTATGAAACAAATCACAATTTCAATAAGCAATCATGGTCAAAACATTTTTTTGATCAGGATTTTTTTAATTTAAAAAGATTGTATCTTTGCCTATTGATTTTTCCTGATAATTTACTATCGAACTCTGTTATATTGGCCATTAAATCCTTGGCTATCTGTCCATCTAAGACCATAGCTCTGCAACAAAGTGAAGTGATGTGGAAAGATGTGATACCATAATGCCTGATATGTCATCGACTGTGCTACTTATTGGTCTTTAGAACATAGGATTGAGAAAGAAAGAGAAGATTGCAAGTGTCAATTTGATTGACAAATCCTGCAAGTAATAACACAGTATGAGTAATGAATCTTTATAGAGTATACAATGGATTTGTTAAGGATAAGAATTTACATCCATGATGCACAGTGATAGATTACAATTGAGCCATTGCCCATTTATATAAGGCTTGCAAAAGTAGGTAAATGAAACTGAAACCAACCAAATTGCATTTGGTATGAAAAACTTGAAATTTATGAATTGCCAGACTACTCTGAATTTAAAAAATTTATATTTCAACAGAATGCAAAGTAACAAAATGGGAAGATATGTTGTACTTGTACTCTATTCTGTTTACAGTAAACATAGGTATATGGAAAAGACAAAGGTAAATTCATTTAAAATAAAAAATGCATTGAAAGTGGTTTGAAAGAACTAAAATCAGCCATTTCTGAGATATGTGCATATTTGTAATTCTTTTGGGAAAAAATCATGGGCGGACACTAAAATCAGAAAAATGCATATGAGCCAGAAACAGTAGGTAGGTCTTTGAAATCAATTGTAATGAATTTTTTGACCCTAAGGTCTCTTTGTCTACTCTACAGCTTTCTAATTGTAACTTTTGCTCATCTCGTGTAGATTCCGAGATAGGTAATGATACTCCATTTAGCAAGTCTGGGACCAAATTTGATCTCACCATTAAATTCGTCACCCCTGCTTTCCTATTTGTCCATAATATCAGAATGTTCTAATTACCGTAGTCCCGTTAATGAGTTGACAAACGATTCATCCATTGTTGCATAGAGGTCAAATTTGATTACACCATTGGATTCGCCATCCCTCCTTTCCTATCAGCTCGTGCAATCAGATTTGAGCTGGGATTTACAGTTTCCAAATTATTTAGGGTAAACACTAAAATAAACACTCCGCATATTTTGCGGTAAAGCAAATAACTGTAACGATACTGGCTAGTTTCTGTGTAAATATGAAATATTCTACACTTACATAACCCTCATTTTCTGAAAATTTGTAAAAACGTAAATGTTTTAATTAAAATTATTAAACTAGTGATAGAATATGATTTGTAACCCTTAAAAATGGACATCATCGCAAATTAGCAGAAAAAAAATTATTTGAAAAAACTGATTATTCTACACAATGCCATGCACCTTAATGAGAAAATTATAAATGTATAATTTAGAGATCATCCTCTATTATCCTCCAATTACATTTATGGATGTCGAGCGGTCGATTTCCGAATACAAAAACCTTTCCCGCATGACAACTGTCAGTGCACGACAAATCGGAAATAGGGAAAATCACATGATAATTTCATTTAACAATCCCTTTAATGAAATAACCTAATAAAAATTCAATATAATCACCCCTTAAGTCAATCAGGACTCGACATCCCCATAAAAAATTTTAAAAAACACACCCACATTTAAAAATCACATTCTTAAATCCAACCAAAGGTTCGATTTCAATTGAAATTTTTTTTCCAAACATCAGTTCCCATTTTTCACTTTTTTTTCCTTATTTTTAAAAAAAATTCACCCCAGTTGTTAGTGGAATAACAAGAAGCATGTACCTTCAAAGAGAGAGGATAAAAAGAGAGGTTGTGTAGGGGAAAGAGATCCTCTTTATAAAGAGGAAAATCAATAGGAAGAAAAGTCTTCTTCGCTGAGCATCGCTTCATTTTCAAATTCTTTTTATTCTTTTTCACTATTTTTTTCTTAATAAAATGAAACATTAAACTATGTTTACATTATGAGATTTCATTTTATGTTGGATAAACATAACTACGACTAGTCAGACACTAATAAGGGTATGGCGGCATGGACTTTGAAGCAGTTAAAAACTTAAAAATATGCATTTATGCTATGAAAATTTTAGATGTATGCTGTTAAATATACTGAAATATGTTAAAATGCACATATTGCAACCATAAATGATCAAAATTTGCCAAAATTTAATGGAAATGTGGAAAATTCGTAATAATTGGGCAAAATTCAAGCATAAATCACAGAAATTTGCAAAAATTGAATAAGAAATTACCATAATTCACCATAATCTAATCAGAAATTGCCAAAATTTGATTTATATTTGGTTATTGTTGCGGTGCAATCTCTTACTTGTTCTCTGTATTTTCCTTATACTTGTTTATAGTTACTGTTTCTAATAGGTTTGCTGTTACCGTACAATATTTTACTGATAATCATGGAGGCTTTGTAATAAACTGTTACTTTACTTTTTCCTCGATCTGCTTTTCCCTTGACTCTACATCAACAGATCTGCACCTTACAGTTATTATTTGATATGTTATTCAGTATTCATTAGTGACTTAGCGCAATCTTATTCGACTCCGTTTACGACAACGACAACGACAGACAACAAATAATTCACTGATTACTTGATGTCGGATGCCCGACATTAAAATTTCATTTTAGAGTTAGCTGAGAACAGCAAACAAGCCAAGATGTAACGATATTATGACGTCACAAGACAGAATCATTATCCGTTATGACTTATTCGGTGCTTTTAGATACCGTATTCGGTATGCGTTGAATTTGGCCCATCCCTACTCTAAATCATCTGATTAATTCTTTCTGGCATGTTGGATGAGTAGAACAGCTTTGTGCTGAAAAAATAAGACCTTAAAATCAAAAAAATGTTTACTGGTTCAAAAATTATTACAAGAATGTTCAAAGACCCCTGGTATGCATGCTCTTTAAAAAATATTGAAATATGCAGTCATATGCCCTTAAAACTACCATTTTCTCTCCATATTTACTGAAATCCATTCAGAAATCAACAAATATAGGTATCCTAAAACATTAAAAAAACAAACATATGTGCACAAAGGATCCATGCCCTACTAATTACATAAAAAAATGATAAAAACAAGTAAACTCTGGTTTAATCTTTGATAAGTGGATTGTTTTTTCTTTCCTTCAGACTCACACTTAAATTTGTCAACATGACAATTCTAATCTTTTTCCCTTCAAGTTTGGAAGTTGTTACTTTTGTTCAAACCATTAAATCTCAAAGCTGTTTTTGGCTCCCTTTTTTATACTCCCAGACCCAGTGATCTTTTTTGGAGTATTTTTTTCTGGATTTTTAAGGAGGATTTGAAACTAGATGAAGAAAGATAGTGTATCAGTAAAAATCCAATATTGAGAATATATATCTCTGCCTGATTAAAGTTGGAGAAAGCTTTAAAAGACATTCCATCTGGTGAGGAAAATTGGATAAGAGGTTGAGAAGACTTACTTAATTTGTTGAAACCATATTCTGCTGAGTTTTAATTCAGTTAGGAATGAGTTAGTAGATCAATTACAGCTGAATAATTAAAATATGAAGAGAATCTTGAATTTCTCATTTATCATCTGATGTATTAAAGATTTAATGTTGCTACTTTCTGTTGTATTAGCTGTGGAAACAAACACCTGCTGTTTCTAGGGAGAATTTTGAAAATTTTGAAAATTTGGATGTTATAAGAGGTTGTTGAAGTGGATGTGAAGGTTTAAATTTGAGATTCTTTATCTGGAAGTATGGATTATTGACTTTTGAGGAATTTATAAATTCATATATAAATAAAACATAGTGGAATTAGCCGGGTAAAGTCCACTCAAGAGAGGCAGACATTAAGCTGAAAGTCTGCGAGCGATTACTTTGGACATACGTGACCAGGCAAAGGACAAAATGTTAAAAATTCTTAAATAAAATTGACTAAAATTTGAAAATGATTATTTACTTTTCTTACGATTTAAATTTTACTTACCGTAATTTTGGAGATATAAGCAATTCATTATGAAAATACATAGGTGGTGTCAACAAAATTGTTGGAGCATCTGTATGATATTTCAGACAATTTCGAAAAGATCGCACTTTTGACCAATGCGGTTGAAAATAAAGAAAATTGATGTGATCAGAAATCGGCCATGGAATCAAACGAACCACTCGCCAGGTGGTGTTTGTAGAGCTTTCTTGCAGTGGTCATCCTGTAAAGCATGTGTATGGGAGTTTGCAAGTGTCAGATTCCATTTTTTTAAATTTTAACATGTAAATTGCGATGAATTATAGTCTGGATAGTCTTCTAGGATGTACCTAGCTTCTTTGCAATAGCACCACAGACAAACGGGGAAAGGAGTTTACGAGAATGTGGAGTTAAGACCATGTTTTCTGCCAAGTCAAGTCACATTTCTCAGTGAAATTGTGTCACTTTGTCATAAATTTAATGGTTCTCATTTCTTATTGAAATGAGAAACAAATTTGTGATTTTTAG
>JAQFZO010001126.1:0-17737 GCA_034695885.1 Geophilus flavus
TGCGTACATCAGTAACACAACCCGACACGACTCCCATTGAAACCCGTCGTCCCGCCCGGTGCCGTGACTGACACGGCGTCGCAACTCGCGATAAACCATGTAGAAGGGTCATTTCTGTCGCCCTCCGAGATCACGGCGTCCATTCATCGTCTTTATGGAGGTCGCCCGTTGGCCCTGTGGCAGGAGCCGCGACACATCTCATCTTTATCTCGATGCCCAATGAGAGCGCAATTTATTCCTTCCCGCTCGTACCTAATAAAACCTTTCGACATGTCAGGAACATCCCTCCCTCTCCCAGTCTTCGTATAATCGCCAACTCCAATCAGTTCATTATTTCCACATGAATTAAACGGTTAATCCCCTGCACACCTCCTTTCTCTCAATTTTTTTTTTATTCTACGATCAAATAATTTTTTTTTTTTTAGTTATGAGACTATCAGGTTTGATTTCTATCGTTTTAAATTTATGACTTTCTTTTATTTATGCCGTTTCCTCCTTTTTATTAATTCGGTTTTTCCATGCAGGGAAAATTGAGGAAATTTTTTTTTTATTTTATTTTTTATTGTTATTATAAGTGTAGGGAATTAACATGTTGGAAATTGGAATAGGAAAATTTAATTTTTTTTTTGGTTTTGGTTTTTTTTTTTTTTTATTGAAAATGAAAAAAGTTTGTCTTCGCCAGATGGCAGCACTTTATGTGGTCTGTTTGGTGTTTGACTGAATGAGGTTTAAAGGAAAGGCGAAAAGAAGTTTTTTCGAGGTTTTTAGAGCGGCTAAGGTTTGATTTTTTTTTTTTCTAATGATGGAAATCTTTGTAATTAATACTCAATTAATTTTATTTAATACTTGTCATTCTTGTGAAGTTCAGTTGACTTTAGCAGAGACATGATAAAAATCGGGTTTTCTGGATATTTCTCCAAAATGTAATAATTTTCACCATGAAATTCGTATTCCTCACTCAATTCTGTACCAGAATCTCTAATTTCAAGAAAATCGGGATTACTTTTGTTTTACTCATTTTTTTTTTAATTTAGTAAAAATTAAAGGTAAGTTGAACCCTAAGAGCGCCGTAGACATTTTTTTTATTTCTCTAAATCAATTTCATTATGATTTTTATTTATTTTTTTAAAATTAAAGGAAAAGTTAAACACAACCATTTTATTTTATTCACAAAAAAAATCTCCTTGCAGAAAAAAAAAATTAAAGGTAAGTTGAACCCTAAGAGCGCCGTAATATTTTTTTTTATTTTTAAATCAACTTCATCAGATTTTCATTTATTTTTTAAGATTAAAGAAAAAGCTGACCACAGACATATTTAATTTTTTTATTTTATTTACACAAAAAGAATTAAAGGAAAGTTGACCTCTAGGGGAGCGCCCTAACATTTCCCTTCAAAAACCTCCAATCCACCCTAAAAAACCTTCTCCTTCACCCCAAACCCTATAAACCCACCTTTAAACCCTTTAAAACCTTCAGAAAAAGCCACAAAACAAACTTTCCCAACCTCACAAACCAAAACAAAAACCCACCCACACAACACCACCACCTGGCGACACTTCCTAACTCAACAACCCACTTACCATACACATTATACATGTAGTATATAACCATGCATTTTTCCCAAACCAAACAACTTAAAATAAACAAAAATACGACCCAAACAGATGTACTCTGACCCCCCAAACCAGTCCAGTACCACACATAATTCAAAGACAAACACGTTTCATCTAAAAATGCTGACAAGTTAAATTACCACAGGTACATGGCTCCATATATTACCTCTCACCTGCCCTCATCTTGCAAACGGGTCATTCATTAAACCCCTTAAAAAAATTTAAAAAAATTCTCCTCAAGTAAGTAAGTGAGTTAATAACTTATTCGCACAAACGACCTTAACTCGAGCGCCACAACACAACAAATTATTGCCTTTAACGAGGTCCGAACAAATTTAATGGCGCGCTCGTTTCCTTGACAGTCCTATTTCCTATCGACAATCGAGCGTTGCGCGGCAATTAAAGCGTAAAGTTATGACCAGTGTCCATGCAAATCGCAAACTTTTGTCAAACCCTTCAAACTTTTATAGAGATGCGCGCGTGCTTCAACTTGGCGTGCGTTCGTTCGCTGATAGGGTTACGGCCCTCAAATAACAAATGGAAGCAGGGGCCTTAGATTAGGTTATGTCAAGCGAGCATCTGATATGAAGGGCCGTATTTAGAGACGTGCACCCGCTGGCTAATTGTCACTCATCGCCGGAAGATGGTGCTCGTTTCGAGCCAGCGTAATGGCGCTGCTTCGTCATTGCATGATATAATAGTTTGTTTGCGAGCCGTTGACAGATATATACAACTGCTAGTGTGCAAAATCGACGGCCAAACTGCTTATTAAATCTATCCGACGATAACGCCATGTATATACCAACTTAAAACCGTATAAACACTTGTTTCGGGGTTGTTCGTATAGTCCTGTGTCGCCATCAGATTGCGCTGATGTTCTGTGATGGGTTGGGTTGAGAGGGAGAGTGGGAGGCCGTAATTTGTTATTGCTTGTTATGTTATGTGTTGTGTTGTTGCATTTCGTTTCGATTTTTATTTTTATGGGATGTTATGTTATGGGTTGTTTTGGTCAATGGGGTTTGTTTGATGTGGTCATTTGAGGTTTGGAAATTTGTGGTTTGTATGTGTATGTGTGGTGAAATGGTGGATTAAGGCCATTCAAAGTTTGTTTTTTATTTGGTTTTGAGTAGTAGTTGCTAATTTGGCCACTAGGGATGTAGTAAAAACTTGTTTCCGGCTGATTTTAGTATTTGGTTGGTTAGTCAGTTGAATACTCTTATCAAATACCTTTTATTATCCATTATTTGATAAAATAAAAGGTATTCCCTTAGATGGTAAAGACACTAATTTCCCGTTTATAGGTGTTTAAAGAGTCGACATAAAGCCGTATTAATGTGAATTTATAAGGTAACAACTTTAAAAGTCATAAAAGTGCATGTCAATGGCCTTTTTAACAATGTTATGTTTAAAGTATATCTGGTTTCAGAGGTACTGGCCACCCTTTCTGAAATACAGAACTTTTGGTCTGTCTACAATATGATGATTTCAGATTTACAAAAGAAAATTAAATATGAAATTCATCAATAGCAAAATCCATCAAATGGGTCATTTTCCAAGTTATTTTTTAAAAAAAATGAAAATGCTGTTCAAAGTGGTCCAACAATGCGGTGACTATGGACATTGACAGTTTTTTGCTCAAAATCAATTTCAAACTGTTCTCAACTGACTTCTCCCACAAATTTACAGATGTGACAGCCTTAATTTACACTTGATTTACACCAAATTAACATGTGTAAAGCTGTAATTATACAGATTACTAAAAACCAAACTTCAAACTTTAATCCCTTTGGATTTCTAATTAATCTTTTTTTTTTTTTAAAAAAGCGGAATTTGTGAAAACCTGAGAAGAAAACGTTCATTTGACGATAATCCAAGAAGACTGTAGTCTGCACGACTCCAGGTGAATCAGTTTGGTCGAATAATGCGTTGGGGGACAGTAGGGTGGCTTCATTTCGTTGCGCTTGACAGCTTCCAAATTACAAGTTCCACTCGAGCCCCATACAAAAGAGGATTAATGGACTGGTGTGTTTTCAAAAGCAAACCACCCCATCTCACCTGACAGGCAGCTGATGGATTTACGATCTTGTAATAATGGTCAACTGGCAAACCTTTCTCACTGCGCAGAGTTATTTATGCGTTTGTTTATCAATTTGTTAGCCAATTAAATCTTTATTAGAGGGGACGCACCAAAAAGGAAGTGAGTTAAGCCAGAAACGAATGCGCCTACAAAATTTCCTCGCTTCGATATTCGTATACCAACAAACGAGTGAGGAAAATGATGATAAAAAAAAAAATGACCTCCAAAAATGCCCTGACGGCGAATGTCTGAATTATGGTGCATGTAAGAATCGTGTATGGAATTGGATGAACGCACCGGCAAAGCAAAAACGCCGACCTCACTACACTACTGCTCGATTTATGCTTTGCTTTTAAGTGCAAATACGCCCTTTGCACTGCATTAACACGAGATGTACGCAAATACTGACTCCATTTACTTTTTAATTACTATTTACCCATTGGCTTCGCTCATAAAAAAAATTTTTTTTTGATATGAATTAAAAGTGTTATTTGGGTATAAAAATAACTTTCCATGTGTCAGTCAGAGAAAAATTTTTTTTTCGCATTGTACAATTTTTTGGAAATTTTACAAAATTTTCCTAAGTCCAATTTCATAGTTTTAACATGGGGAAAAAAAATTTCTTCCAAACAATAGTCCAGAACATTATTTTCAGTATAAAAAAAATATTTCTTGTGGGTCAGGGACAAAAAAATTTTTTTTTAATTCAGGAATTTTTGTGTCACTCATTTAAATAAAAATTCCAATCCCATAGGATAACATGGGAAAATTTTTTTATCATGTAAAAATTAAATCAAAAAATCATTTCCATTAAAAAAAAAATCTGTGGGTCAGGGTCCAATATACAAAAAACAATTTTTTTTCTAACAACTAAGTCCGACTCCATAGAATTACCATGAGAAAAAAAATTCCCCCAATTTTCTCTATAACAAACATTAAAATTTCAAATGAAATTCCCTAATAAAATAAAACCCTTTATAAAAAAAAAATCCAAACTAAAAAAATAAAATAAATAAATAAATAACATCGACCCCAACTCACGAAATCACCTCATTAAGCCTCGCAAAAAGGTCGCGTATAATCCCCCCATATTTTTCCCATGGACAAAAATCACTTCATGAAATTCAATCGATTCAATTACCGATCTTACGACCTGATTAAATCTATTTCAAACAGCCATTTCGTGACCACACATCTCCATCACCCTCCCCCTCACCCCCATACATCCAAAAATCCAACTTCCAACAACCAAAAAGTCAAAAACCAAAAACCATTCATCCACCAAAGCCTACACGCTCGACCCTTTTAACCCGGAATAAAAAAAATATAAAAAAACACTAACACGACATATTAATTCATTTTTTATTTTTATTTTTATTTTCCCTCCTCCCTCCCCCTTTCCTTACGCTCTTTTATAAACCAGATCGCAAAACACAGACCGAGGTGTCGTGCCAAGATGTATAAATGGCTGACCCCTGGCAGCGGCTCTCACACACTCGAGGAACCAGCTTCATAAATCAGGCTTGATAATCGCCCGCTTTGTTCGCGCGAAGCTCCAACGACGTATAAATCTCACAGGGGACCCTTTATCAACCTCCCGCCCCCGCAAAACAAAAAAATAAAAATTTTTTTTTTAATTTTTCTTAAAAATAAAAAAATGACACCGTAAAAAAAAAAAAAAAAAGTTGGATCAGGAACTGAAAATGACGCTCTTATATCCGGAGTGTTTTAACACCCAAACTCACAAAAAAATGCAAAAATTGCTGGAAATATTTATTTATGAATTTAATTACTGTAAATAAGCTATTTTTGCTTAAAAATAGCTTATTTTATGGATAAAAATTATTTTTAGTCAATTTTGAACAACATTTTTTTGTGCACACAATCGGTACGGTAGAGTAACCGATCCCATATTTCTTAGCTATTTCTTTAGATTTTGTGGTTTTAAGACCTTTTGAAAATCACCAATTGATAAAGTACGTCGTTTAGAAGCCATTGTTTCACTTTCTGAACTCGAAAGTAATGAATAAACTGCGTATAGATGGCGTAATTTGCTGGAAAGCTCTCATATCCTAGCCAAAAATCACAAAAATGGTCATAAAGTTGCTCTTAAAAGCGAATTTCTCCTTAATCCGGACTCTTCAAAACGGACTTTAATTACATGTAAATCAATAGAGAAAAAACCGGGAAATATGAAATGGGCTCTAATAAGCGGACGGCTCCCTTATGCGGAGGTCTTATAAGTCGACTCGATTGTATTATTTTTTTTTTAATTTAAAAAATTAAATTTGGAATTTTAAAAAATGTTTTAAAAAAATTAAGTGGTTGTTAAGATTATAACGTGGCGCCTTCGAACGTGCAATGCAACGCAGCGCACCTGCGCGTTTGGTAATTAAAGCGTCGTTCATTGATTTCGGCCCGGGACGCGTATTGGGAGTGGCCGACGCCCTCCTTCCTCCTTCGGTGGTGTGACAAGCGGCGATTCATCACTCGCTCCTTTTAAATATGGCCATCGTGGGCTCGTTGTAATTAATACGCTCGTAATGGAAACGTAAATCAACGTGGCAGGCCCGTTACACCTCCCTCGCCTTCTTTCCCATCAGGCCCAAGGTCTAAGGTCTAATCGCATTGTAGTGCGAGGTCGGAGATGTCGTTTTGTTCCACTGTGTCACAGTGTAGCGCGATTTATTGCCGGAGCCAAAACAAAACATTTTACCGTGTCTCGTTTAATTCACTCCGCAGACACAAAGTCTTTTCATTAAATCACGCATAAATTTTAGATTTTGCTTTTTAACGTGTGAGAGTCGGACGACATCAATCTGTCTGACTCCTTTTTTAAACATTTATGATTTAAAAATTAATAAAATTAAAAATATTTAAAATAAATTTATATGGAAAAGTCGGACAGCTTTGAACTATCGGACTCCTTCATTAAAAAAATACTAAACAAATAAATTCGTCATTTTATTAAATTACATATAAAATTAAATTTATCTTTAATCCGGAAGAGAGAGTCGTACAACCTCAATCTGCCCGACTCTTCCATTAAAAAAAAAATAATAATCAATCAAAAAAAAAGAAATTTCCTCATTTCAAATTTAAAAAAAAAAAAAAAAAAATCTGTGTAACCATAACCCTAATATCCATACATAAAAATGACAAGAAATTACCGCGCGGAAGCGTCATTTCTCATTTATGGCAAGCTAATTTATGGATCGCAGGTTTACAGCAATCATTTATTTCCCAAAACCCAAAACCAAATACCTGCATTGTATAATAATTTCAAAGCTTTACAAATTACCCAACCAAACAACCTTTCAAAAATCTCCACAACACCCCCCCTCCCCAGCACCAAAAAAAAATGGCCGCCTCTCACTCAACCTAATTAAAAAAATTTTAAAAAGCCAATCAAACCCTTTAAACACCCCAAAAACCCTTATAACCCAAAAAACTAAACATACAAATTTAATTCCATCAAAACCCACATATTCACCATGAAAAAAAAATGGCCGCCACTCACTCACTGACATCAGTGCATCACCAACCAAATTAAAAAAAAATTGAAAAAACCAATCTAACACCCCAAAAACCCCTTTTTACACCCAAAAAACCCTTAAACATACAAATTTAATTCCTTCAAAATTTATGAGCGCGTGAGATTTCACGTTTACTTTGCCGGGGCCCAGCACCGTGAGCAATTTCTACTTAAAATGAAAGCAAGCACTCATCTTTCATCTTGTTGCATTCATCATTTCTCCCTCCCCTTACCCCCTCTCTCTCTCTCGACTGTTTCTCTCTCTCTCTCACTGTAGCTCAGGTGCCCTGACATCTTCTTAAACGAGTCATCCGTTTTCCGTGAGACCGCCAAAGGCAGCCAACACAACTCATACGGCCGCCAGCCACGGCAATTAATCTCAATCACCCGCTTGTGGGCCCCGCGAGCGTCAATGCCTCTGCCTCTCTCTCGTTGTGTGTTGGTTTGTGTTGCTGTATCTCGCGAAAAGTGCTCGAAGCAAACATTTCCACGTTTCTCTCCTTCTCTCTCCCACTTTGAGAGGATTTATTCTCATTTTTCACCGTCAGATGACAGCACCACACACGCTTGACCTCCGCATACCGGCACTTGATGTTGTTAATAGATCAAGTTTTAAATGTGTTGTTGGGGGGGGATGGGGGGTGAGGGGGGTGAGTGTTCTTAATTAGGTTTCGAATCAATTTGGATGGAGTCTTAATTCATCATGTGTGTGTTTTTAGTGTGGTATGTGGACTTGTTTTGCGGGAGTTATTACTGTTGTTTTTTGTTTTTTTTGTTTTGGTTTTCGTTTTTATTAAAGGAGAGCTTATGGTGAGTTGGGTTTGGATGTTTTTGTTGTGTTGTGTTGTCGAGTGACGGATTTTTATGGGTGGATTAAAATCGATTTAAGTAAGTAAATAGAGTACTGAAGGTGAATTTTTATATTTTTTTAAGAAAATCGATTAATCATGTTGATCGGAAAAATCGATTTAGCAAAAAATCGATTAATCATTGCATTTCTTGGATAAAAAATCGATCGACCATTGTATTTTGTCAATATGGATTAATCGTCAAATTTTGGTGAAGAAAAATCGATTCAGCAAAAAAAAGAATCGACTAATCTTCATTCCTACGCATGAAAAATCGATAAAATCGAAATCACTAAGAAGAAAAAATTGATTAACCTCCAATTTTTGGCGAAAATAATCGATAAAATCGAGATACGACCAATAAAAAAAATATCGAATACCGGTAACCTTCATATTTTGTGTAAAAAATCGATAAAATCTAAACACCACCCATAAAAAAAAATCGATAAACTTGACCCACCACCCAGAAGAAAAAAAAATCGATTTACTTACCGTTTACATCACAAACATTAAACCATCGATTAACCAATTCAACTAAAAGATCTCAACTTCCACACACAAGAAAATCAATTTCCAAAGGAAAAAAAAAAAACAACAAAAACAACATTAACCTTCTAGTTTATCTTTATTTACAAACCCAAAAACGCAATAACCGTCCATTAACCTCTTTACACAAACTAAAAACCCCAAAAACCCATCCCCATCCACAACAGTCGGCTTCTTTGATTCAAACATACCAAAACAATTTCATTTATTCAATTTATTCATCCCACAAAAAAAATATTCAAAAACAACAAACAAAAATCCTTATTTACCTTTAATTAATGACATTGGTCGTCGTCAAGGCAAACAAGGATTGATAATTAATACAAACCAAAACCTACATCCCACAATTCAAGGCCCAACAATCAACAAAGACAAAACAAAACAATATTCAACATCACCGTCAGGTGGTACACTACACACATGGTTGGCAGAGGTAGACACGGTGTCGGTTCTCTCAACCAGTGACTCCCTTCACAACCATTAGCACTCATTTCCTCTTTCCGGAACTAATTACACTCCCACTCACATTTTATAAGGTTATAATGACACGTAAAGAATGGAAGGTGGGGAGAGAAAAAAAATGAAAAAATTGAAACCTTATCATTGCTACAGCACTTAACTTCCAATTCCATTCTGGAAAACTGCAACCAAACACTTCCATCCTTGTTTTACAAACTAATTTTCTCGGTTTTTTTTAATTGAATTTTATTTCCTTTTACAGAAAATTGATAAAAAATTAGAAAAATGCAGAAAATCGAATTATTTTCATCAATTTGGCACTCATTTTGGCTAACAAAACACGAGAAATTAGCATTTTTAGCGGTTATTAAGTGTTAGAAATATTTTTTTCTTAATTTCTTTACTAAATAATTTACAAAAAATGTATAAATCGAATTATTTCCGTGGAAAACATCAATTTTGTTTTGCTAATTTCGCGTGTAGGCACTCATTTTTGTTAATATAACACAAGAAATTAGCATTTTTAGCAGATATTGATATTTAGAAATATTTTTTTTCCATTTATTTAATTAAATTTCATTTTCCTTTTATAAAAAAATTTACAAAAAACTACAAAAAATGCATAAAAGCAAATTATTTCCATGGGAAAACTTCAATTTTTTTGCAAATTTTGCGTGTAGACACCCATTTTACTTATCAAAACACGCAAAATTATCATTTTCGAAATATTTCCTCCATTTTTTAAATTAAATTTCATTTTCTTAACAAAAAACTTAAAAAACAAAAACATTAATTTTTTTAACAAATTCCCCAATTTTATACTCCATAGCTATCAACACTCAAAATCACCATTCACAAGTCCCCATAAAAATAATTAAACATTTTCACCACTAAAAAAACTCAAATTCCACTTCCTACCAAAACTTCCAAACAAAAATCCATAAAATCAAATCACCAACTCAAAAAACATCAATTCTTTTATTAAAAAAAATAATTTCACATGTAGTGAGTCATTACACCAATTAAAACATCCGAAATTAGCATTTATTAGCGGCTATTAAATTTTGAAATATTTAAAAAAATTTTTTCCAACCAATAAAATTTTTATTTCCATCTGTATAAATTAGACATAAATACAACTGTCATTTTTTTTTAATTCTTTTTAATTTTTTTAATATTTGGGAAAGATTATAACTTCACAGGAAATTATAAATGATAATCATAAATTAATGTCAAAATATATTTCCCAGAAATAAATATGATTAAAAACATAATTCTGTTTTTTTTTTTCCTTTTTGCTTCTCGTGTTAATTTGTAAACATGTATTTAAAAAAGGAATTACGATCTTGAGTTAAATGAAAAAGAGTTGTAATTATTTCTGCTTTATATCAGGAATATAAATAGATCAAGAAATTACGCGAGTCGTGAAGGAATTTTAAATGCGTTTTTAGTGTGGATAAAAAATAAAGAAAAATAATAATGGTGGCAAACTGATGACGTGTATGATCCATGAGTGCATCCGGTTGAAAATTTCACCTTCGGTTGGTCAAAAATGTAATTTTTTGAGTGTTTTTTGGGTTTTTTGTGGGTTTTCCAGTTCACTTGTGGATTTGTGTGCAAATTTTAAAAATTCCAGTTTACATGTGGATTTGTGTGTAATTTTTTTTTTTTTTTAATTCCAGTTCAATTCCAGTTCACTTGTGAATTTGATATCTATGTAAAAAAAAAAAATTTATTTTAGTTTACTTTACTTTTGAATAGATTTTGTTAAAAATTCATGGGGGATGGGAGAGGGGGGAGGAGTTGAATTGAAATTGACTAAAGTTTTGATGAGGCTTCAAAAATTTCTGTAAAAATCCCATCAGAAAAAAAAATTTCCTTATTCCAGTTCACTTTTGACTAGTTCACTTTTTATGTGAGCCAGAGATTACAGTACCGTACGGTACAAAATAAACTTAATGTAAATTCCATATCGTAAGAATCTCTTATACGGTCCTCGGTAAATTTCCCCGACTCAAAAAATGAAAAATTCAATTTCCAGTCGACTTTTGCACACACACACACCCTTAACAGACTCACAGACAACTGAGAATTAATTCTTGCACCAATCGACTAAGAATTGCACGCTTCAAAGTAGAGCTAGGACTTTAATCGATTAACCAACCGGTTAATCGATTAAAGTCTTAACCGATTAAAATTCACTTAATCGATTAATCAATTTCAAAATGGCGCCAACATGATTAGTGTTGATCGGTTAAACCAGGTTAAACTGACACGTAATTTTCTTGGCCAATAAAAATCCGATTAAAACATCTTGATTAATCGACTAAAAATTTTAATCGACTCCCAGCCCTACTTCAAGAAATAGCACACAATACACATCCACAACAGAGATAATCTTACGTTCAACAACATCCGTAAAACCAGGTTTGTCACTCACAACTCAACCATCAAACTCCCTCCCAAACCCATCCGCCATTCATTATTTCATCACCCCCCTTAAAAAAAATTTTCAATTTCAATTTCCTCAAAAAAAAAACCAAAACAAAACAAAAACCCAACCAAAAAAAACCCTCTTTATTCACCCCATCCACTCGCATCACGATCACAATCCCCGTCTCCTTTCGCCTGCTTTTTGTCAGCTGCCCTGCCACCTGACACACACGCCATAAATTACCTTCATTCTCCATCCCGTCCGCATATATATCCAGACACACACAACCCAACGCCCGCCCGCCCGCCCGAAAGCCCGAAGGCCCGAAGAACCGAACCGAGTGGTGGGCGACACGCATTCACACAGCCCCTGATCACCCATTCATCACGCCCGACAACCCAAACTCGTACGACGAATAAAACGGGAAATTTCTCATCAAATCACACGAATTAGAAAAAACCCCCGACACCCAAAAAAAAATAAAAAAAATTGTGTGTGTGTGTCACATTGGAAGGCACGTCACGTCATGATTTAGTCCTCTATGTTGTTCTTGCATGTTTACAGGCCATATATCTGCCTGTCGTTATCAGCCCATTTTTTTTCCTTCTTTCTCTCGTTCTCTCTTGGCTCGTAAATCACCCGAAAGCCATAAAACGTCCGCTGTAATTTCTTGTCATAATTTCTGCGAGTGTCACATGTTTTCCTGCTCTCGTACATTTTCCACATAAAACTGGATGGAGGAAACAGAATATAAACAAGTTGAAAAATAATAAGGGCACGCACTAAATTAATGAAACGACGCAGCAAAACACGTCACTCATTCTGTCCATGCGTGATGACTTCATTCCAATTAATCTACTGCATCATAAACTTATCCTTAATAATAATAATAACACTAAATGTTAAAAATAAAAATTGTTTCTGATGTGATGGATTGGACAGTGACTTCCTTTCGAGTTTTTTCCGCGTTTTTAACAAATTTGTGAGTTTTTTTTTGGGATTGTGGTATTTAATTATGTGATTATGTGTTATTATAGGGTTTTTGTTGGATTTGTATTTTTTTGTAATTTATATGAGGATTTTTGTTGGGTTTTTCCTAGTGAGAAGTGTGTGTGTGAATTGTGTGTTTGTGATGTGAAAATTGTTTTCAAGTGTTTGAAATGGTTTTATGGATCTTAGAAATTGCAGTTCCGAGAAAATCATGGTCAATTATGACGTCATTCATCAAAATCTCCTATTTCTAGGTAATAAATAGGTCGAGTAATTGATTTTTATTGGAAAATACGACCTGAACCTCCTTGTAACTTGATATATGAAAAAACAAAATTTTTCGATATTAAAAAAATTCACCTTAAGTGCCCCTTTAATTAAAAAAATTTTTTATAGTTAAAAAATTTTTTTTTCATTTTTTGACCAGAAAAAATATAATAAACAATTTTTAGACAAATAAAAATGTAAAAAAAAATTTACAAATACAATTTTCAGAAAATAAAATTTAGAATTTAGAAAAATATTTTTAAAAAAATGTATACAATAAAAACTTGAAAAAAATTTTTAGAAAATAAAAATTTAAGAAAAAAATTTTTTTTAGAATTAAAATTTAAAAATTTTATTTTATAAAAGAAAAAAATTAAAAAAACTAAACCACACACCCACATCTTCATTTTAATCTGTCTACAAGCCATCCTTTGAAAAACTCCTCATTTTCAGCCACCAGGGGGCCAGGATGAGGTGGTTTGAAAACAAGAGACGAGCTAATTAGCCCCAATTAGCATAAGTTTGCCAAACCCATTTCTCATACAACAAACCCATGTTCAACCCACCACTACAAAAAAAAAATCATCATATCCGCACAGCACGACACTCAGTCACCAGATGGCAACAGCAGTTTAAGGGGGTCCACGACGAACACACACCACCACTCCTCGCACCACTCCGTCAGTACAAACAAGTTGCAGCCACCCCTTGCTGCGAGGGCGCCAACTTCCGCTGTTGGGCGTGTCAATCACACCGAGACGCTACGTTCATGACAGATCGCTCCGTCATTAAAGAGTGTAAATCATGCTCCGCCCGGCAGGTGTCACCTCTCTTTAATCGTGCTCCTGCCGCTGCCAATCACAAAAACGCCTGTCCCGAGCACCTCGGGCGCCATCTAACGACGTTTTCACCTCGTCATTACCAAAATAACCATTTTTTTTCCTTTCTCTATTTCAGTAACGTAAAAACAGTATAAATATAAGAAAACAGTTGTGCAAACCGCAGGGTTCATTAGCTAGCATAATTGTTTATGCTAGCTAATGAACACTTTCTAAACGTTACAATACATATCGTATGACTGATCATGCCTTTGTATAGGTGGAAAATCTATCTTGCATGGTGTCCCTTGGTATTTTTAAACGTTAACAACCATTGTAACACATGGTGGTCAGTCTTTTTTGTTACTTTCATTATCTCAATGTAGTCCGCAAATTTATTCAGCACCCATATTACAGTACAGTGACAGTTGACATGTGTGTTATACCGAATAAAATCAACTGTAACATATATGCTACCTTACAAAATCTTAAAAGGTATTGACAATTTTTGGAAAATAATTCATTTTAATGTCAATTACCTTACAAATATAACGGTAACGTTATGGCAAATGCTTAAATTACGTACTTGTCAATAACGCTACAACATTCTCCCCCATCTGGCAACAATTTTAATCTTTTCCTCCTCAAAACATACCAGTAGCATTACTTATTAAACTTTTTTTAACGTGTTCAACAGTGACGTCACACTTCACAGCATTTATCCACCATCTGCCACTAATTTTTAATCTTTTCCTCTTTAAAAATATCAAAATAATCTACTTAAACCCACCGAAAAAAAAAAAATTTCCACCCCCCCCCCCCTCTCCTCTCAAAAAAATGGCGACGGGACCCTTGAAATGCAGTCGTTGTTGATAGATGCCAATCTTTGGCGTATTCATAATGAAATAAAGGCATTCCTAGTGGCAGAAGGGACAATAGAACCCCCCAGTCTCCCTCCAGTAACAAAAGACTCGACTGACAGCACAATGGACGCACTGATTGTTTAGCAACACGAGCACCCTCATCGTGTCCGCAGGCCAAGAGGCTCGACAAAGGCGGAGCGGAACATCAAAGGCGTTCCTATGCCAATCATGCCATGATGAGGTGGAAGGGGGTAGCGAGCGACTACCAATTCGCATGACAAATGAGACGTGCAGAGAAGGCCAAGTTGCAACATATAAAAAAAAATATGGAAATAAAAAAATTTGCACACAACATGCATGACTCGTCGTTTTTGCAATTAAAAAATAAAAAGAAACTAGTTGGATGGATGGTATGTGTTTGTGGGGGGTGTAGAGGGGGAAGGGGTGTGGGTGTGGAGGTTCTCATATTTTCTTTTTCCCCATTCTCGACTTCCCTCTAACGTAAATTTTATGTTTTTCAAATTTATTAGTTTGTGATAAATACAATTATAATTTTCTTTTCAAACAAGTCCATTAAGGATGTTAAGTTATATGTCTTGAATTGTAATTTTTTTAAAGGGGGTTACAGGAGGCTTTCCTGCATGGTTTTTGCGTTTATAGTTGAATATCCGGAGTGCTCTATCACTCAAACTCATAAAAAAACATGAAAAAATTGTTCAAAATGTTTACTTATGTATTTAGATACTATGAATAAGCTATTTTTGGTTAAAAATAGATTATTTTTTGTATGAAAGGCATTTTAAGTCAATGAAAAAAACGTGAATATTTAAGTTTTTACACCAAAATTATATAATAGATAATTTTGTTTATGTTTTTGTTATGGCTTTTGTGTTTAGTTGGGTGTAAAAATTGAGATTAATTGTTTTCAAGGGTTTAAGATGACCTTTGTATAGTTTGATCATTGAATAAACACAAATATTAAAGTTTCCACGCCAAAATTATATAATACACATTTTTGTTTGTGTTTTTCGACTGTTAAAAAATATTTTAAGGGGTAAATATAAGAAAATTCAGGTACTCACAATGTCTCTTCTTTTCTTTTGTTACTTCCTTTGCCTGGTAAAAGAGTTGCACATGAATAGTCACAATAGTCCATGAGTTTTTTAATTTTACCCGATGAAGTCCATGATGGCCATTGGCATTGGAATGAAGACAAGCATGCGAGTTTATACGGATGTTTTGAATTCATTCACGCACACGCACAAAACATTCGGTATATTCATCAATACACGTAGTAAACATACAGCATAATGTTCTGTTATTTCCTATAACTTTGCTCAGAATTATTACACTTGGCAGGGTTTCCAATGAAATTATGTTTATTTTTCCACACGAATCCGACATCCGCACACATTTCCAGCTTCCGAAGCATTCTCCAGTCATCAGAACATGTCAAAACATGGCACAATTTTTGCGTTAGTCCTTTATAGCCAGTGAAATTTCCTAACTCTGCTCCGTACGCCGTAGCTCCAATTTTTGCCGCACGATTTCCAATGAAGTTAGGCCTAATTTGCAACACGTTCGTTATTTCCGAGTCCGATACATTTTTGGGCTTTCTTCTCGACTTGTCTGTCGTTACGAGTACTCACGAACCTTGTTTACCTATTTATAAAACTTTATTATACCATTTGTATGCCTAGTAATTCGATAAACACTCACATAACCTCCCAGACAAATTGTGTTAAACCCATGATGGTTAAACCTAACGGTTACGACGCTCAAGGTCGTCGATCGACATTAACGACGCTATATTGTTAATACCACGATTCGCCACTAGACGTATTGCGACGAAATTACGATTACATCACTAAATCCAGACATGGAGCAAACTGGAAAGCTTGTTTATTCTATATTCGGTTTGTAACAAACTTCCCAATATTTTATTTGTTGAAATAAAATGATTTAACTCGTATTTACGATAAAATTTTTATTACGTCATTCGATAAGTTATTAAAAATCTATCACAAAAATTAAACGACGCTACATAGCGAGAAAATTACAATTACTCCACTAAATTCAAATTTTACGCTATGCAAACTAGAAAATTTGTTAATTCCATATTTAATTTGATGAAATAAAAAAATTTAAGTCGTATTTACAATAAAATTTTTATTACGTCATTCGATAACCCGGCTATTAAAACCTTTATCACAAATTAAAATAAACGAAACTTCAACTTACAGAAATAAAATTCTAATCAGAACATAAAACAATAATTCGGCGACTGAAAGTTAAGAAACTGCCATTTTTAAGATTAATTAAATCAATTCATTTTTCTCGGTTTCTTGAAAGATTTCGCCAAACCGGCCTTCCCCTTCTTTCCTTTCGTGGACTTCTTAAACCACTTCGTCGTCATAGGTAAATTTCTTCGTTTCGGGTTAACGGTGATGAATCTTTCACCAAACATGGATCCATCGACGATTCGAGCACGTCTCGCCGCTTCCACCTCGGAAAATTCGACATAAGCGAAATTCTTCGACTTGTTATTTCGGTCGACTAAAACGGTCACACGATTTATCTGTCCGCACCAATCGAAATGTCTTTTCACCGCAACGTCCGTCAAATTCGGGTGCAAATTCCCCACGTGAATGGAGCGGGCATTTTCGTCCATCATTTTGGTCAATTCAGTGACGCTCTTCGCAACTTCGGAAGTTTTCGACGGATTTGAGTTAAACAGCTCGAAGGCTAACATTTGACACCGGTCTTCCAGATTCTTGATTCTCGATTCTTGCTTTCGGACTAAGTTGACATAATCTTCTCCTAAGGCTTTGTAGAGATTACATTTGATTTTATCACCGTCGGACGGAATTCCTTCGATTTTCAAACCTCCTTCGGCCATTGCGGTTGAGTAAAGTCGAGTTTGAGGGAACTAAATGAGAGAAATTGTGTTAAATCTGAATAAAAGATTTGCTTTTTTACAATTATTGCTGTACCTAAGTGCGAAATGAAGAGTTGTTTGAATGTTTTTCTTCGGATGAAGAGAATTTGGTCGTCGAAGACGTGGCGAAGGTTTGTCTAAGTCGAATTGCTGGTTGACTGATGTCAGAATTGGTGTCGATTGCTTCTGTGATGAAAGGCAGTCGTCGAATGAATTGTAAGTGTTGAGCAGGTGGTTTTATAGCTCGCGTTAGTACATCTGTTTGACACTGCGCGGTGTGTTTAGTTAAATTTATGCAAATTAAAAATAGAGGATTGTCCAATTGGAAGTTAGTTTGCCGTAATGTCGT